>PVKC010010591.1:0-25563 GCA_004027635.1 Crocidura indochinensis | reverse complement strand
AAAAAAAAAAAAAAAAAGATTTGGATTTTTGACAACAGCTGGAGATCAAGAAAGGAAATTCACACTGCCCAGTACCTTTTATGGCAGTGCAAAAATTCCCCAATGAAAGTAGCATTCTCCCTGTCAGTGAATTGTGTTCATTCAGCTCTTTGGGAACTCATTTCCTTAGCTAACCCAGCTCACCTGGAAAAATCCAAAAATCTCCTCAAAGGGATGATGTTATCAGGGGTGGTGTGTCCAGGGCTGTGTCACCTTTCTTTCAGCTGGAACCGGGATGATTTCACCTTGGGAATACTTGAGGGGACTTCCTTGAGCTTGCACTTGCTGGCATTTATTGATGCTAACAAAATGCTCTCTTACAACTTTGCAGCGGGCAGAATGGTCCCATGCACGCTTCTCTCAGTGGCTAGATGACCACCCATCAGAAAAGGACAGACTTATTCTCATCAGGTAAAGTGTGTTCCAGGCATGCCTGGGGATTCTGGGGGCTGGAGTTGGAGGGGACTGGGGGGATTGGGGAGGAGGAGGTGTTCCATGTGGATGATTGATTATGACCCATTGTTCAGGCACACACATGCTACAGTCCCCACTCTCTGAACTCTTGGGCACAAGCTTTGCTTTCCTTGTCTGTCACTTCTAGTTTTTACTACGTCTCTGTCTGATGGAGCTCTAAAAATGCTCTTCTCTTTTTGTAAGACATCCTCAGCTTACATCCACATTTTCTGTTTGATTTTCATGTTACAGATGCTGAATTTTTTTGTTTTGTTTTGTTTTTGTTTTTGTTTTTGGGCCACACCGGTGATGCTCAGGGGTTACTCCTGGCTATGCGCTCAGAAGTTGCTCCTGGCTTGGGGGACCATATGGGAAACCAGGGATCGAACTGTGGTCCGTCCTAGGCTAGCGCAGGCAAGGCAGGCACCTTACCTCCAGCGCCATCGCCCGGCCCCAGATGCTAAATTTTGTAGAGAACAGGTGTGCTTAGACTTATACACATATCCACATGTGGGTATATAGCCACATGTGAAATAAAGCCTAAATTGCCTTAGAAGCTCAAGGAGTTGTACTTGCCCTCAAGGTTTCTTATGACCAATGATCCAGTCAGTTCCATGGAAAATCCAAGGCTGAGACACCCACCTTAGTGTCAAAGACCTAACAAGAAGCCAATGTGTTCACGGAGTCATATCTGTTTCTGAGATCTCCTAGGTGCTGTGTGACAGGGCAGACTAGCTCAGGCCTTTGCTCTTTTTGCTTCTCTTGAACTTCTCTCGGCTTTGAGTATCTAACCAGGGAATGGGAAAGGACACCCGGTGAGTGTCATTGCCCTCTCATCCTGGCTTTATCCTACCCTTTGGAGAGACTGTGGGAGCAGAAGAGGGATCTGGGCTAACACTAGAATTTGCCAAGGATGCTTGTGCAGATTATTCTCGAGTCCCAAGGACTCACTCAGCATCTGCAGACCTGGTAATAGCAGGGGGCTCAGTTCATTGAAAAGGCTTCATTTTGTATCCTTAACAAGTTAAGAGTGACTTCATCCACAACAGTTGTCCTGCTGTGGGTACATCAAAAATCTGTTTTCTTTTGCTTCTTTTAAAAAATGTTTCCTGAGTTATTTCATCAGCTGTGCTGTTGCTAAGGCTATATTTAGCCACTGAAAATCATGCTCAGAAAAAACTGGCATGCTCTTTAAATAAGACTTACCCATCACTCCATATATGTTTTGATCAGAACCCTCTTACCCAAAGCAGGAAATTGAGGCCCCCTTAGAGAAAATCCTGACCCATTGTTCTCCTGATAGTGTTGACATGAGAGGTCAGAGGCTTTGCCATGAGCATTCCCTAAGGAAGATTCTTTCTCATCGATCATCACAAAACCAATGGTGTGCCTGTGTTGATTGCACAAATGAGTCTTTCTCTCCTGCAGGCAAACCTAGGGTGAGTGTTGCTCTTTAAATGTCAGTAAACTCATTGTAGCTTTGGGGCCAAGTCTTGCCTGTGCATACCTTCCTCCTAGCATCGTACACTGAATCAGTGGCAGTAATTAACTCTCTTCTGCCTTTCATTGAGTTTTCCTTTTGATTTAAGTTTCTTTCTGGAGCTTAAATGTAGTCCAGCAAAGTTAATTTTGATATCAGAGCCCAGTGCTCCCAGCCTATGTGGCCTTAAGGAGAGACAGCCTGTAGATCTGTGTGGAGCACTGTTTTCTGTGAAGTTATGAAGGAGATTTTAATGTGAAGATTGCAGCGTTGCAGAGGTGGTAGGATTGACCTTGACAACTTTGCTATTTGCAGTAGAGTTCCTGGCTTCTCGTGGCCCCTATCTCCTTACATTTCCCTTGGTCTGTCTGGGTAGTTGCTGAGTATTCCTTTAATGGTGCTTTCCACCTAAATGGTTAGCACTCAGCTCTTGGTTCAGGTACCTGCCTGGAGCAGCTACAGACAGACCTGTCTCATACCCTCTCTTCCCTGAAAACTATTGTGTCTGGTTTGCGGGTGGTTGTGATTATGAGGGAATATGGATTCTGCCAGCCTCACTATTCAGGCTCCGATGCAGTGTCCTTCTACTTAGTCCATGGGTCCCTTCCCATCAGTCTGTCAGTTGGTGTCTCTTTCTTCCTTTCCCCTGTCCCCATGCTCCCCCACTTAAACCTGTTTTGCTTTGTCTAAGGGTTTATTTTTTTATTAAATATTGTTAATTCCTTGCCTTTATTTATGTTACATATGAGTAATATCCAGATTTTGCCTTTGCCTTTTTACTTATTTTGTTCAACACGACCCCCTCCGGCTCCATTCATGCTAAAGCAAAAGGCAAGTTATCATCTTTTCTAACTAGAGCATCTACCATTGTGTCAAGAGTTTATCCACTTGCCTGCCGTATGGCACCAGGGTTGTTTCTAGAGCTTTAATGCCAACTTTTATAAATAGCATGATGATGAGTATAGGTATGTATCTATCTCTTTGTATTAATGTTTTTATGTGCTTGGGATAGATACAGAAAAGCAGAATTTTAGAATCATATGGCAGTTCTTTTTGTTTTTGTTCGTTGGGATTTGGGGGCCAGAGCATACCCACTGGTGATTAGGGGACCCAGTGGTGCTAGGAGTCAGTGCAGGGGTCCTGACAAAAGCATTATAGCTTGTGCCTTTGAACTGTCTTCCTGACCTTGTTTTCAAATTTTGAAGCCTCTATATTGTTTCAGAGGTTGAACCAATTAACATTCCTACCAACAGTGACGGGTTCCTTTTCCCCATCTCCATATCAAAACTGAATGTTTCTGGCATTTTGATATAGACCCTTCTCACTGGTGACATGATCTCTCATTTGCATTTCCTTGATCACTGATAAACAGTACATTTTTATTTGTGAACCTTCTATGTCTCCCTTTCGTCCATTTTCTAGTTAGGAGTTCAATATCCCTATTGGCGGAGGGTAATCATTTGGCCTCTCCTTCTGATGTATCTGTTGTATTGCCACTAGTTCAGGAGTACCTGAGCTGGGCCTACGTAGGCAGACAAAGCCAGGAAAAGCTGGGAGGGAGGAGGGTGACTGCCCTTTGAAGGACTAATAAGTTTGAACTGAAGTACTTCACTACTAAACACAAAGTGAGGCCTGATAAAATCCAATCTGTACTCCAGAAAAACATGTTTTTGCCATCTTGTCACATTGAACATTATATCACCTTGTTGCCATGTTACATGCCATGTTTCTATTGTTTGCAGTTTTCACACTAATTTTTTCTTATAAGTTCAATACTCCACTTATTTGGGGTACAAACCGGAGTTGAGGATCTTACATAATGCTCAGCCTGACTTCCAAGAAAGCTAACGTTTTGCTCCATCAAATTAAATAATCTAATAAGTGCTTAAAAATCTTGCTCTGATTTTATGTGGGTTGGCAACTTTAATCTGTTTTTTCTTAATCCCCTAGTTCTGATAGTGATTTTGACAAATAACATAAAAAAATTCTAACCAAACCGATTTCTAAACTTCCTTCTCCATGTTGTATAATTTTTATTAGCTCTTTGAATGCAAATGAATCTTTTTATTCTTTAGATAAAATGGATGTATTTATTGCAGAACCATCCTAGTTTCTATGAATTTGCATGAATTCTTAAGAGTATCATACACATTCCCATTATTTCAAAGGCAGTTGAGGATGTTGTGGAGTATCGTACCATGAATTTGCAAGAGTGGCATTTTCCGAGTGGGGCCGTTGCTCAGGATACCATTGCAACTGAAAAGTATAATATCAGTGGGGCTGGAGAGAGAGAGCACAGTGGTGGGGCATTTTGCCTTGCACACAGCCGATCCAGGACTGACGATGGTTCAAATCCCAGCATCCCATATGGTCCATCATGCCTGTCAGGAGCGATTTCTGAGCACAGAGCCAGGAGTAGTAAGCCCTGAGCAATGCCAGGTATGACCCAAGAACCAAAAACAAAAAGTAGTACCAAAAGCAACAAGTTTTTCTATTAATAATTGTAACATGAATAAAATACTTCTCTAAGAGCATTAAATTGTATTTCCCATGCCTCACAGCTTCTATCAATTCCCTACACTGATATTTCTCCTTTACTTCTGTAATTTTGCCTTATCTTTATATATGTAGCTTAAATAATTCATCATGCATTTGTTAAACAGCACTTGAGCTATACTGTGAACAAAAGGGTCCCAAGGGAGGAGCCAGAGCCGTGACGCAAGTCATAAGGTGTCTGGTTTGCCCGCACTAGCCAAGGACAGACCGTGGTTCTATCCCGTCTTCCCATAAGTCCCCCAAGCCAGGAGCAGTTTCTGAGCACATAGCCAGGAGTAATCCGAGCGTCACCGGATGTGTTCCAAAACCCAAAAGGGGGGGGGGGGGCAAGGAAACTTATTAATGAGCAGAAAAGACTATTCTTCATGCCATCATACCCTGATAGAAAAAAACCTTATCAATTAAATGAAAAGGCTGCGGCCACCAGGAAGATGGTTGAACATTAAGTGTATCTAAAGGAGCCAGATGCCTCACAGAAGATTACTTGAACTGTATGGTGATTTTTGGTCCCATTTTGCAGATAAACTAATGAACTCAAAAGTTCAGGGGCCAGAGAGATAGCACAGCGGTAGAGCGTTTGCCTTGCATACAGCCAACTCAGGACAGACTGTGGTTCGAATCCTGGCATCTCATACCCCTGCCGGTCAGGAGCGATTTCTGAGCGTTGAGCCAGGAGTAACCATTCACTACTGCTGAGTGTAACACAAAAACCAAAACAAAACAACAAAAAAATGATAGTTCAGATCATACTGCTAGGGAGTGCTAGGGATTACATCAGATCCTGACCCAACAGCTAAGGCTGTCCACATAGTTGACCGAATATGACCATGCCTAACAAGAACAGGGACCAGCTTTCAGGGATCCTCAGATACTGGGCTCTGCGAGTTAGGACAGTGGGCAGAGTACATGCAGCCTTGCATGCTGCCTACCTGAGTTCAATCCCTGGCCCTTTACATGGTTCCCCATTCTTTACAAGCTGTTCTCGAGTGCAGAGTCAAGAGTAAGCCCTGCCACCAGGTGTTACTAAAAAAAAAAAAAAACAGGATAAAAACAGGGTAATGCAATGACTTACTGACAACTAACTTAAGGGGATCTCCCAGTTTCTCTTTCCCTCTTTCAAGGACACTATGCTTTCTTCCTGGCAGACAAACCTACTTCTTCTCCTGTTCTTAGAAGGGCAATGCTCTTATGGCCTGGCAGGAGGAGTAAGAGAAGGAAAAGGGTGGAGGGTGGGACTGAGACACAGACGTGAATTTCTGTACAACGATTTTGATGCAGATCAGTAAGAATCCCTCAGAACACTGGTTAAGGCAGAGCCATTTGCAACCTCACTACTTCTGTGAGACTTGCTTTGGAGCCATGAACACGTCACAAGTTAACTGATAAAATGTGCGCCATTTATTTTTCAATTAAAGTATAAATGGTATCCTCAATCTAAAGAAAAAAAAAAAAAACACACAAAACAAGACCCAGAAGTTAGACCTTTCTGCAAGTTCACATTTCCAAGGCAATTTTGAGCCTCCATAAATTAATGTGATGATATTCCGAACACAAGTAGAAGAATAGGGAAGGTCAGACCCTGGAGTAAATGGTTAAAGACTATTAATTTATTGGCAGGGGATGGGGGTGACATAGTAATGAGTTGTTACACACACACACACACACACACACACACACACAGTAAAATTAGTGAACAATTCTGCCCCAGGACTTACATTTTGTGTTGGGGGGAAAAACAAAAGTATTAGATAGTAAATGGGACTTAAGACTTGAGTATGTGAGCAATTAATTAACATCCTTATAGAAATGCTCTTATCATAGTGAAGAAACTAGGTTCTTTAACCTAAAGACTAGTGGCTGGAGTGATAGTAGAGCAGTAGGGCACTTGCCTTGCACTGCAGGGGCAACATTGTGTGGTCTCGTGCACCACCAGGAATGATTCCTGAGTGCAGAGCTAAGAGTATACCGGGAGCATCACCGTTGAACACTCTCCCTCAAAAAAAAAAAAGATACTGACTAAAATTTGATTACCTGAGATTTGCAAATGTTAATGCCACTCAATGTTACCTAGCATTTAAAACAAATCATCTTGTTTAGGGGCTGGCATTTTCTACCCCTTTACAAAGGGCCATATATTTCAGGCTTTGAAGCCATTTGTTTTCACTTCCTTGGTTATTCCACTCTACCACTATAATGGCATTATGCAGATGTCGCAATCTCTAAAAAGAAACAGGCTGGCTTTAGCTGTCAGGCAGTGTACTGATCAAATCCAGTTCAAACTGGCCAGTAATCACATACTCGACTAAATTAACTGCTTCGTTATTCTATCATTTGTCAAAATTTAAGGCCCACAAGAGGAGTATCTTGTTGTATGCTGTTTGTTCATATTTCACCTGTTAGTGTTAAGGTGTGTGCTAAAGACAACCCCTCCCCACCCCCACCCTGCCTGCTCCTCCCTTCCCATGGTGCAGAGCTCCCCCATGTGGGCACTGTGTATCATCTCATGCTGTTAGCTCCCAGAAAAGTCATTTACCCAAGTTCCCCCCAGAAATGGGGAGAACGATTTTAAGAGGCTCTCATTTTGTGCTTAGACCACCAAATACAATGAAAACAGATTTATAGTTTTATATATTAATCAGTAACAGCATTAATGGACAAAATGCTTAGCTTGAACTGGGTCAGTTCCAGGAATTTGCTGTATTTGACACTCCCTAAGCAGATTAGGCCACAAAACTTTTTGACTTTTGTCTTTCTTTGGTTTTCAGGGGATCCCTGGAAGCATACGTTCAGTTGGTGAAAAGTAGAGATGGCAAAGAGTTTGCACCGGTTTATCCCATAATGGTTCAACTGCTTCAAAGAGCGATGGCTGCTTTTCAGTAATAATGGGAAGAATTTCTTAATCACCATTTTGTTTCCACCAGTCAGGGTTTGCAGTTAAAATAAATATATACTCTAGAGACAGCCAATAACTGTAATATAATAATGTAATACATTTTCCAGTACTTCCTATTAATGTTGATCTTTCTAAAGTCTATTTACTATGTTGATTTGTTGTTGCCTTTAAATCTCATGAATGTTCTTTTACCAGAAAAGCATCCAACTATCTCAAATATCCATAAAACAAGATAAAAATTGTTTTTGTCACATAAATTCCTTCTTTAGTATACATATAAGATATACTCTACTTCCATCAGCCTTCTTCTCAGCTTATGTTTTTTTAGCCCATAAGATTCCAAATGTTGCTACATATTAGAATCCGCTGTGGAAGCTGCTGATGTCCAAGTTGCACCCTACATTAACATGTTCAGGGGTGAGATTTGGGTATTAGCATATTTTAATTGAGATTCTGTGATTTACAGTGACTAATGATTTATAATGTACATATTTTTAAAAAATCCTCAAGTGTGCTCCATTATGTAGAAAGGATCAGGAACCACTGGCATATCTCAAAGTTGGGATAAGTGTTAAATGTTTAAATATGTCACACTTTAAATAAAGGTAGAAGCAAGACTTTTACACTGTGTCATTTTATTAAAAGCAGACCTTTTTGCTATCAAATAGTAAATAATCAGATTCCTTGTCTTATTACTTTTAATTTACTATTTAAAGCCCAACTAGTAACTATTTTCTAGACCCTGAATCTGTTATACTGACATGACAACTCATAAAGTGAGAGATGAACAAGATTTTTTTCTTTCCATTTTATTTGAAATAATATACAAGAATATAGTGTGCAAAATTTAGGGGCAAATAATGAAGTGTAATGAACTGAAATCAATTTTACAGCTGTGATTCTTAACCAGAAACACCACTGGTAAGTAACATGAAAAGCCATGATTGTAGCTCAGAGCAAAGCAGCTGTATTGCCAATGTATTTGCTCTAATTTTAGACAATTGGGAGGAAAAGTAAAGTGCAAGTGTTGCACTGCAATAAGTGCAAAGTCTGCCCCCACCATAAAGATATGATGACAAAATAAGATATTTAAGATATGTGGTTGAGGAGATATAGAACACAAAATTAAAAATACAATGGTGTCGACTGTTAATAGCACCATTACAGTGACTATATCCCAATGCTATTAACTACCATCAGCTTCCTGGGCTAGGGCGCCACTGGAAATTATGGGTGCATGCTGCCACCTGGTGCATAAAACTCAGCATGCTCATGGGAACTGCAGCGAGTGGCACTTTAGCTGGGGACACTTAGACCATTCACCTGCCATGTGTTCTGGTAGCCTCTTGGCACTGGCCAGACTAGGAGCTCCCGTGTTTGGCACAGATGCTGAGCCATGTGATGGTTACTCAAGGAAAGGCCAACTCCCAGCTTGTTTCATTCCATTAGGTGTACAATAACAGATTAATAAGCAGTAAGGAGCCAATGTATAAACAGCAGTTACATATTTTTAAAGTCCCCTTTGTACAATTTAAAATAAAACATGTATACACTTCTCCTCTTTCTACTATACTTTAGCACCACAGGATATCAATTTTCAAGCCTATATTACCTGAAAGACATATATGAAGTTTGGAAGAGAAATAAGGCAATTTGGTTTACAATGTTGATAGTTTTAGCTTACTTAATTGCTCTAATGAAGAAAGCAAATCCTCACTCATTATTAAATCATTTCAGGACTCAATGCTATCAGTATCTTATGGTCACACAAATTCAGGACAATGTAGAGACCATGATCTTCTTAAGTCTTTCCACCAACAGTCAATGTTTACACAAATGCAGATGTAAGCACTTACATATCCCAGCTTAATGTTGTTGTGAGCCCTGTGGAGATAAAATTAAAAGTGTGTGTTTATAAATTACGCAGTTATACATAATGAAAGTTAAGATATGATTTATAAGTTTAGCATTTATAAGTTTAGCATTAAGCCATTTTATCAAGGTATTACTTTAATGTACAAATTGAGATGGACTAGGCCACGTTTCCAGAAATTATTGTATGGTTACTTCCCTTTTTTAGAGAGCAAAGCTGTTGACTACTCTTACTGGTATTGCTTATTCTCCTTGAAATACTTAAATCTAGAAAATCATGCAATTAACAGAAACCCTTATGTAGATATATAGATATACTCTATACCAGGGGTCCTCAAACTTTTTAAACAGGGGCCCAGTTCACTGTCCCTCAGACCATTGGAGGGCCAGACTATAGTAAAAACAAAAATTACAAATTCCTAAGCACACTGCATACATCTTATTTTGATGTGAAGAAACAAAACGGAAACAAATACAATATGTAGCCCGCGGGCCGTAGTTTGAGGACCACTACGTCTATACACTCTATATACTCTCTTTGGATACTTATCAGTTAAGCTGTTGAAACATAAGCACCTGACATCAGGAAAATTTTCTCCTGATTAGTAATGATTTATTAACATTCATCTTCTATTCAACAATGAAATACTGCACTTCTGAACTTTCTAAACTCTACTTTTCACTTTAAAAAAATGTGCTTAGGGGCCGGGCGGTGGCGCTGGAGATAAGGTGCCTGTGCTAACCTAGGATGGACCGCGGTTCCCCCGGTTCCCCATATGGTCCCCCGTGCCTGCCAGGAGCGACCCAAAAAAAAAGAAAAAATAAAATAAATAAATAAATGTGCTTAATGATAGGAATGCAACCTGCTTTATATGATGCAAAACATTAGGCTTTGAAACATACAAATAGTGAAGAAAAAAGCTTCACTGAAACCTTTCTAAAAGTTATATAGCTGTTCCAACATGCCAGTATAATTTGGGGGTAAGTCAAGATTATTGTGAGTAACTATACTTATTGTAACATACTGAATTCGTTCTTTTTCTTTTCCAACAGTCAGGATTTAAACGTTTTTGTTCTTCAGCCAAAGCTTTTGCTTCTAATGTATACATCCTTCTCTCTTCGTTCTTCATTTTCTTCCACCTGTCACCAAGGATCACACTTATGGCTCTGTAAAATAAATACACAATGATAAAGACAAGTGCTTTTACAGTAAGAAATGCAGAGGAAAAAAAAAAACAAAAATCTTGTCTGAGAAAGCAGGAAAAAGGTCCTGGCTATCGAATAGTCATTTCCAGTAAAACCACATGTTCAGATCATCATTAATCTGGGCAGTGGAAAGTAGAATCATGACAGTATTTCCAAGTGTTCAAAGGACATCTAAAATGCCTAAAAATTCGATGTTTCACAAAGTTTATATTTATAGACAATACTTTAAAGAAACAGTTTAAAATCGCCGCTTTATCTAACTTGTTATGTTGGTTTTAAAAGATGTCTTAAGAATATGAAGGCAGATATATTAGTATTAACAGCATAAAATATTCACATTCACCTTGCAATAAAACTAAATGTAGGTAATCATTTCACTTTCCTCATACTATTAAGGTAATAATAGCTTTATCAGAAGACTGGAAGACAACATTAATAAACAGAGAAGTTGGTCTTAGAGAGTGGTTATAGGCTACAACGATGCAAGATGCTAGAGATGCAAGCAAAGTAGGAAAGGGGTTAATTTCTATGACGATGCCTCTTGATACTGTGAGAAATTTGTTATTACATTCTACATAACTGACATTCCATAGCATTACACAGTCATAAAGTTAATTGAGATTTAGACAAGGACTAGTCTTTTCTGTTTAGCCTTTCCTGTAAAACAGACTACAGTTCTAACAGGGCAAATGTCATGTAACATTTTTGGGGAAGCAGATCCTTAGCATTAGGTAAGCTAACCATAGATATTGTAAAATAGTTTTAACTATTATAAAAATAATTATGTATGACCTCAAAATTCCATTTGAGCCTTCTAAAATCATCCTGAGAAAAGACATTACGTATCCCAATCTGTAACTAAAAACTGCACTGAAATGTTATTCATATATCCTAATCAGGATTATCTATTTTTTTTTTACCTGTTATCTTTCCCTGGATACATCTGAGTGTATTCAACTCTGTATTTTTTGGCAAAAAGCATGAAGGCATTCATTGGTCTTTTGCACTTGTTAGGAGAAGTGGCATTCACAGTCCCTGAGCTGTGGTTTTTGACAGCCTTAGCATACAAAGAACTGGAAGAGAGCTGTGATGATCCCGGTGAGCCACAGTTTTTACTGAATCCAGATCTTGCAAAGTCTTGACCACCAGATCCTCCACAAGACAAAGATGCACGACGCTGTCGAGCCATACTACTTAGCACATAGACTGCAGAAGAATCCATTGGCGTGAAGTCGTAGCTATAAAATATATATGCATATATATTTTATGGTTTTAATTCCACTTAGAATAAATAACCAGTTGTAAAAAGAAGGAGGAAGTGAGTTTGTGTGTTGCATGTTGCTGGGGACTGAACACAGATCTCCCGTTTGCGAGGCATGTATTTCCCATGAGTCACATTCCTGGCTTCCCCAAACAGGATTTTAAAATACCCTTAATAGATAAGACTAGTAATATACCAACATTACTTTAATGACTTTGCTATTCAGAATTACTTTTGAGTCCTAAGTGTCTGTATGTAAAGACCAGATTTTAAGAACAGAGAATGCAAACTAATTTTTAAACATGTTTTGAGCCTTTAAATGATTTTTGATTATTAAAATTTATATTAATGAGTACTGATACTACCACACTGTACTATTTGAACACAAATATGAACTCTAGTCTCCTAGAATGTGTCTTTAAAAATTCACTAGCGGACGGGGCCGGAGCAGTGGCGCAGGGCATAAGGCGTCTGTCTGCCTTGCACACGTTTGCCTAGGACAAACCATGGTTCGATTCCCTGGTGTCCCATATAGTCCCCCAAGGGGCGAATTTCTGAGCATATAGCCAGGAATAATCGCTGAGCATCACCGAGTGTGGCCCAAAAACAAAAAAAAAAATTTTTTTTTCACTAGAGGATATTAATACAGAGAAACAAAATTGCAAACATTCAGCATTATAAGATAAAGTCAAATTATTTTTTTAAAATCTTGTTCATATTCTCACCAAAAAATGAGTCTTCATTGATCTACATTCTAATACTTTAGTATCAGACCTTAACTTTTTCTCTTAACTTTTCAGAGTATACGGAGATATAATCACTTAAGATTCCAATATTCAGGATGTTTACTGGGTTGATGCATAACTGTGTTAAGTTGCCTTTTCAATATTAATAGCTCACCTAACCTTTTGATAGGAGTTCAAGGCTGGGGAGATAGCTCAAAGAGGTAGAAAGGATTGGAGAAGATAGTACAATGGGTAGGGTACTATCTTGCAGGCAGCCTACTTAGGGTTTGATCCCTAACATTTCATTTGGTCCTCCAAGCACCGCCAGGAGTAATTCCTGAGTGAAGAGCTAGGAACAACCCCAGAGCACTGTCAGTGTGGCCAAAAATTAACCAAACAAAAAAACCCAACAAACCCAGCTCTTTTAGAGACCTGAGATAGTAATGGTGGGTAGAGAGGATTCCAGAAATCAAACCCAAGGTAAGTCTGAGTTGATCTCTGGCGTCTCATACGGTCCCCTGAGCTCACCAGGAATGTTAGGCCAGGAGTAATCCCCATGTTTGGCCCAAAACTATGATTAATGACTAGATGGTGGTGCATGCAAAGGTCCTGAATCTGATCCTCAGCACCACCAGGCCAGAGTAGCTACACTGCTGAGGGTTTGAGCACCAAACCTTCAGGCCTGCATAATTAGGCCAAGGATTGTCAGGAGTGGCCTCTTGGCCCTCTGAGAATTGCTTAGGAGTCCTTTGCCCCCAATAAAATAAATATAGGGTCTTAATTTTACAAAACTTTCAGCTGAATTTTAATTTACAGGATCTCCTGAGAACCTCCTATATTAGCCTATGAGTTTGATAACTATATCAATGAGATCAAATTAGCTACACTTTTGGGGGGCAACTTCCAAAAGTAAAGTGAGCCAGAATTTCAATTTGCACAGTACTTAAAGAACTTTCTAAACCACAAAGTTTCATGAAATTTGAAGTATCTGGTCTTCCTTCTTAAACAGAACATGTGTTTGTGTCCTGCTCTTCCATTTACAAGCATGATGATTAAAAAAAATTAATTTCCTGTTTAAATCTTTCTAAATGTCATTATTTTTTTCTATTTTTACTATCTGTTAAACTAGGTAATTAATGCTCATGGTCAGAAAGAATACTGCACAACAAAAAGCCTTGCTTGCATGCAGCTGGCCCAAGCTCTATCCCCTTATATGGTCCCGAGTCTACAGGAATACATCCTGAGCACAGAGCCAGGAGTAACCTGAGCATTGTCAGGTGTGTCCTCAAAAGCAAAATACAAATTACTCTAAGAAAATGCTATTAAGAAACTTGTGTGCTCCTTAAAACAAAGCACATTTCTGCAGATAATAACAAAGCTTAACTATTTAATTCCTGTTCATATAGCATGTTTCCATGCACGTAGCAGTGGTCCTCAAACTTTTTAAACAGGGGCCCAGTTCACTGTCCCTCAGACCATTGGAGGGCCAGACTATAGCAAAAACAAAAATTACAAACAAATTCCTATGCACACTGCGTACATCTTATTTTGATGTGAAGAAACAAAATGGGAACAAATACAATATGTGGCCCGCGGGCCGTATTTTGAGACCCACTGAAAAGTTTTAAATGAACTCACTATATAAGTACGTCTTTAAATTTTTTCCTTCCTAAATATCTGACTTAGCAAAGTAGGAAGATTAAGGGTATTCTTAAAAATCAATTACCTTTTAAATGTATCAAAAACACCTGAATCATCAAAATTAATGGCATCGGGGTGTCCAGGAGGTAGGCATACATCACCAATATGTATTTCACAACATGGAATGCCATGCTGCACCACAGTCAAGCTCGGATAAAATGATGACCAACCTAAAATTAAATGAGATAGTTGCATAAAAAATGGGGATGGACAGAAATCAACCGATTATATAATGTTTCTGAGTCTTAAAAGTTGTTAAATTGGGGCCGGGCTGTGGCGCTGGAGGTAAGGTGCCTGCCTTGCCTGCGCTAGCCTAGGACGGACCGTGGTTCGATCCCCCGGTTTCCCATAAGGTCCCCCAAGCCAGGAGCGACTTCTGAGTGCATAGCCAGGAGCGACTTCTGAGTGCATAGCCAGGAGTAACCCCTGAGCATCACTGGGTGTGGCCCAAAAACAAAAACAACAACAAAAAAAAGTTGTTGAATTAAGTTCGAAAAGATTTAACATGAATCATTTATCTTTACCATAAAACAAGTACAACTGACCCTTAACTACTAAGCATTAGGGATACCTATCCTCCTAGTTAAAATTCCTTAATAACAGACCCTGGTTTGATCCCCAGCATCCCATATGGTCCCCTGAAACTGCCAAAAGTGATTACTGAGCAAAGCCAGGAGTAACCCGAGTGCCTCCAAGTGTGACCCAAAAACCAAAAGTCCTTAATAATTCATTGTCAATCTATTATATATGGTTCCACAGCTAAAAATGTAACAAACCAATATCTGCAGTTGACTCTTGTCTGTGAAAAAGGAATCGATCCTTAAATAGATTTAAAAGAAGTTCAAGCCCAAATTGTTCAGGATCAACCTGTCCAACTATTTTCTTTTTCTTTTTTGGTTTTTCGGGCCACACTCGTTTGATGCTCAGGGGTTACTCCTGGCTAAGCGCTCAGAAATTGCCCCTGGCTTGAGAGGAGCCATATAAGATGCTGGGGGTTTGAACCTCAGTCCTTCCTTGCAAGACAGACACCTTACCTCTAGCACCACCTTGCTGGCCCCTGTCCAACTATTTACTTTAAGTAATGTAGAGCCCAACATAATTCTTTAATGAAGCCCTTAATAAGCTTATCATTCTGTATGTTTATCATCAAGACAGTGACAAAAATGATTTAAGACAATTAAATGTTCTCTGAATTACTGTTCAACATGATTTTACTATAAAAGTCTTGGGACAGTGACTTAGATATAAAATGTGTATTGAGTCATTCTAAACTAGAATATTGCATTCCCCAAGCTACAAAATAACAGAGTTTATTATAGTATACTACATGAAGCTAAATTATTCGTAACCAATTAAGAGGTAGAACTCTCAATTGACGACAGTCAAAACCTTAGTATCATTATTAGGTCTACTATACAAGCTATCCAAGGAAACCTGTGGATGTATTTAGTTGGAATTTTTTTCTCTTCAAATTTTATTACTTAATCACACATTAACCAAAACATCATGCCACAGACATAATTACAGATTTAAGCTTTCTTTAAAAAGTAACTAAAATTTCAAATGGAAGTCCTACCTTTATTTTTAACATAGAAAGGGTGGTCCAGTTTACACTCTACAGTAAGTAGACCATCTTCTACTGTACCAGGATCAAAAGTCAACTTAAGTACAGACTCGCCAAATGATACACTTTCTTCATGTGATAACAACTTTAGGCCATCAGAACCATAACCCTGAAAATACATGCATAAAAAATAAATCGACAATTCAATACAGTCAAGTTCCTATTACACAGAAGATCTGTGAGAGGTAAAAATGACAAGCCAAGATTCCTGTCTTTAAGACACTTTCATTCTAGTTGTAAAGAAAGGCACACATACAAATAAATCCAATGTAAAAGAAAAACTCTAGTTGAGGGGCCGGGCGGTGGCGCTGGAGATAAGGTGATTGCGCTAACTTAGGACGGACCGCGGTTCGATCCCCGGTTCCCCATATGGTCCCCCGTGCCTGCCAGGGGCGACTTCTGAGCAAATAGCCAGGAGTAACCCCTGAGCGTCGCCGGGTGTGGCCCAAAAACCAAAAAAAAAAAAAAAAAAAAAAAAAAAGAAAAACTCTAGTTGAAGTATAACTGTAGCTAATAAAGTTTAGTGAAAAGTTATTAATTCCAATACAAAGAGAATATGAAAGACTTTTATCAAAAAATTAGGAGTATTTGGTAAAAATAAAACATAAATTCAGAGTTAGGGCATGTAAGACTGAAAAGGAAAGGCTGCTAAATAAAGGACAAGTAAAGTGCTTAAACCTTCCTTTTAGAGGAAGCTGAGAAAGAAATGCAGTTTTTTTTTACATTCTGTCAAGGTTAGGGCAATAAAGATTGCAGAATAAAAAGTAACTACTATATTCAGTTTGAAAATACAATAAGTAATCCATTATAGTTTTTAAACTGAAAAGTAGTGGTGGTATAACCAAGCTAAATTTGAATTCACCTGACCCTCAAAATACAAGCATTAATAACAAATGATTTCTACCTTTCACAAAAAAAAGTAAAGAATAGACATTATAAGTGTTTGAATTAATGAGAATGGTTAAAAAATCATTTTTAAGGAAACAAAACTGATCAATTTAAGATGAAGAAGGAAATAGTTAACTTTGTAGTTTTGAATCTGGCAGAAAAATGGGGGGGGGGGTAATCATTCCTGTAATAAAATAGGGAAAAGTAAATCAGGCAGGAGAAAGTGGGGAGTCCAGCTTTGGTTATACTAGTAAGTTGAGTTTGAAGAACTACTTAAGATTTTCATACAGATGTAATGCAGTTAACATGCAGATGAAGGTGATAAACATTTTAAATAAATGACAAAAATTTTCTAATTCTCAGGCCTTAAAAGTCAATCCTATACACAATTTCAAGTAACTGAACTACAGAACTCTTTTAATTCTAAGAGTTAGAAGATGTTTTAAAATTATCCAGACTTCTTTTAGAGGAAGCCAACTCTTAGTACCATCATACAAATAAATGAAGAGCTAGAAAAGGCCCAGGTCTTCTAAGAGCACAGTGTCGCTCTCTAGAGGCCCCTCAAACATGCTGCAAAAAGAGGAACTGGTGAAGAGACTGAAGAGAAGCAAAAACCTACTTATCTGGTGAAGAGACTGATAAAAGGCAGGAATTTCACTTCTTATGAGTAGAAAATTTGCCAAAGAGACAAAGAAATAAATCAGGGCAGCATTACCATGTAAAACAACTATTTTACCTCTAACCCAGTATCAGATATTGCAGAGGTGCCAAGCAAAACCGGAAGTCATAGAATAGCTAGTAATAGGGGCTGGAGAGACAGCACAGCAGGAAGGGTATTTGCCTTGCATGTGGCTGGCCTGGGTTTGATCCCTGACATCCCACTTGATTTCCCCCAAGCCTGCCAAGAGTAACTTCTGAGCCCAGAGCCAGGAGTAATCGAATACCACCAAGTGTGGCCAAAAAAAAAAAGCTAGTGATATCTGAGCACTTCAGCAGAGTGGTAAAAGGCCAATGTCAAACAATGATAAACCTTATTCTGTGAAGTCTAAGAGCCAGTAGTAGGAACTGAAAACAGATAAATCAACGTTACAATTCTCTAAAGACAAAATCAGGGAGTATTCTAGGATCAGAATAGAATTTTAAACAAAAATAGACAAATTTCTCTGCCTATAATGGAGATTGATAAATTAAAGATCTATTTCAAAGATAAAGATACCAGCCAATATTCATCTTACTGCAGCTATTACTGGTTTTTGTTCAATATCGCTTCTGATATCAACTTAAAAAGTGCTCATTTGCAGGGCCGGTGCAGTTGCCTTACACACACTAGCCTAGGACCTCGGTTCAATTCCCCTCCACTCGCCCCCAGCATCCCATATGGTCCCCTAAGCCAGGAGCGATTTCTGAGCACACAGCCAGGAGTCACCAGAGGAGAGCATCAGTCACCCCTGAGCATCTCCAGATGTGACCCAAAAACAACAACAACAACAACAACAACAAAACACGTTCATATGGCGGCCAGAGAATATATAGTGGATAGGGTACTTGCTTTGCCTATGGTCAACCCAGTTTTAATTCCTGGAACACCATATAGTTCCCCAAGCCCTGCTAGAAGCAAGCCCTGAGCACCAACAGGTGTGCTTCCGTCCCCCCACCCACACACACCCCAAAGAAAGTACCAATTTTATGAAGTCACTGACAAAGTTAATATAATCAAGTCTAAATTCTCCAGAGAAGTTATCCCACCTTATATATTATCTAAAATAGAATTGGTTACTGACTTAAATTAATGCCAGTTTAGTTGTTTGCCCATGTAAAATGTATTTTGAAATAATACTCTTTTTAAAAAAGCATAAATATAGATCCTTTTTAAATATAAGGTGTGTTGGGGTCAGAGCTATGGCGCATTAAGGTGTTTGCCTTGCACACTGCTGACCCAGGACAGACTTCGGTTTGATCCCCGGCATCTCATATCGTTCCCCAAGCCAGGAGCGATTTCTGCGCACATAGCCAACAGTAACCCCTGAATGCCACCGGGTGTGGCCCAAAAACCAACCAACCAAATAAATATAAAATATGTGATTGTAAGGGGCCGGAGAAATAGCATAGAGGTAGGGCGTTTGCCTTGCATTCAGAAGGATGGTGGTTCGAATCCCAGCATCCCATATGGTCTCCAGTGCCTGCCAGGAGCGATTTCTGAGCGCAGAGCCAGGAGTAACCTCTGAGCGCTGCTGGGTGTGACCCAAAAACCAATACAAGATGTGATTGTAAAAATAAACCTTGCCTTTATGCCTGATCAGATTAAGCAGCAAAAACTTACCATTTAAATCAGGAGTCTCAAACTCAGGCCCGTTTGGGGCCCTCTGTACAACATTTTGTGGCCCTGTCCTAGAGGAATCTTTTTTTGTTTTGTTTTGTTTTAGTTGTTTGGATCACACCCCCAATGTTCAAGGCTTACTACTGACTTTGCACTCAAGAATCAACCCGACTTTGCCTCCTGCGGTTCCCAAGTAAATTGAGTTTGAGATCCCTGATATAAATGAAAGCACAAAAAGAACAGTCTTATAGATTAACAATAAATCTATGTTTCATTTTGGAAGATATGAAAAAGTTGTAAGAATGTTTAACCTTGTGAATGCCCAACTGAAGGTCTTCCTCATTATCACAGCCTTCAGCTCTAGCAAAATCTTCAACATCCTGCCATTCCTTGTTGCTTCCCTTGTGAAAGCACAGTCGTGTGCCTGGAGTTTAAATAGAAGACTATATTAATATAGAGAAGAAAAAAAGTCAAGGCAAAAAGAAAGATGAGGAAGGGAGGTATGGGGACTAAGAATCTTGGAGTCAGGTCTTGAGTCTTGGAGGAGCTGGGAGTGATATAGCTGTATATGAAAATGTGAGATCTAAGTTGAAACCACAGAACTTCAATGTGCCTGCCAAGGTAAGAAGCAGGGGGTGAGGGAGCGAGGTTGGGTGGTGGGAGGAGGAGACAAGAGCATGGGAGCACTGGTGATATGGGAGAGACACTGGTGGTGGGACTGGTATTGGAATATTACACACCTAAAATTTAACTGTCAATGTCTTGATCAACCACAGTTATTTATCTAAATAAAAAATTAAAAATGGGGCCAGGCGGTGGCGCTGGAGGGGAGGTGCCTACGCTAACATAGGACAGACCGCGGTTCGATCCCCCGGTTCCCCATATGGTCCCCCGTGCCTGCCAGGAGCGACTTCTGAGCGAATAGCCAGGAGTAACCCCTGAGCGTCACCGGGTGTGGCCCAAAAATCCAAAAAAAAAATAAAAATAAAAATAAATAAATAAATAAAATAAATTCCTTGGGTAAAATCCTTTCTCGTGTGCTATATTCACCTGGAAAACTAATCTGAAATTCTACCAAGTAACATAATACTGTATAGTATTAATGAAATGACATAGAATCTTATTAAAAGATATGGACTTATTTTTTTTTTAAAGTTCTTATGGGCCTGGAGAGATAGCACAGCAGCGTTTGCCTTGCAAACAGCAAATCCAGGACCAAAGGTGGTTGGTTCGAATTCCGGTGTCCCATATGGTCCCCCATGCCTGCCAGGAGCTATTTCTGAGCAGACAGCCAGGAGTGACCCTTGAGCACCGCCGGGTGTGACCCCCCCCCCAAAAAAAAGCATATATAGATAAAAAAAAGTTATTAGCATGTATGCTACACAAATAAGCTGTAAAGAAATCCAAACTTATCTATTTTACCTTTCAAAAAACAGTGCCAAGCAGTTGAAGGCCAGGAATTGCACCATCCCAAATCATCATCATCTGAGAGGGAGGACATGCAGAAAATGCCAGATTCTGACTCACTATTTGCCTGTAGATAAAAATATAAAACACAAAGTGAAATTTTTAGAAATTTAAACTTGTTCCTACTGAAGGAACCTAAAATATAAGCCGGGTCAACAGAACGAGACCCATCCTTCTGTACTTCAAACTAATTTCTTAGTGAGGGAAAGTTAATATATTTCAACTGTTGTGCAAACTTTGTAAAAGTTTAATCTCATGAATACACTCACCCTTTCATGTCTCACTGGTGGTTCCTCCTTCCAGTGATGAGGGAAGGCTGGTTCACTCTTAGAAGAGGAGGATACTGGTGGAGGGCGTGCATAGGAATGTAAACTCTTGCTAGTAGCTATGATGTGTACTGGAGATGATCTAAAATAAAGCAGTTTTAACCATAAGAAATAAGCTTCTTAAAGGAGAACTTTAAATGT
This sequence comes from Crocidura indochinensis, assembly GCA_004027635.1. Classification (NCBI taxonomy): domain Eukaryota; kingdom Metazoa; phylum Chordata; class Mammalia; order Eulipotyphla; family Soricidae; genus Crocidura; species Crocidura indochinensis. The sequence goes on along the minus strand of PVKC010010591.1, from coordinate 4,614 downwards.
GATGAAAAGAACTTAATAATCAAAATGCCAATATAACTGCATGTATGAAAAACATTAGTAAAACAGGTTTTTTTTTTACATTATACTATTCCTTAATTTAACTTTTTACCAAAGTTCTCACACATTTTAAACTCCATTTCCCATTCCCCTCAGCTTTACAATTATTTTAAAGTCCAGTCGTTGTTCATTTGTTTTGTACTGTGGTGCCAAGATTCAAATCCAGTATATGAGACATGAGCTCATTTCTCACCAAGTTCATCCCCAACACTCATTTCTATGGATTTATTTTAATGTATACGTAATGTGTTTAAATGTGTTTTCACTCAGTTAAATTCCTCTTTGTAGGGTCATTCTTATTCAACTTCTCTCTTTTGATCATTAGAGGTCTCTATAAAAATAAGGAAGGCATCTAAGCTAAATGTAATTAAATCTGAATTCTTATAACTAGACAGGTAACTATATTATGCTAGAATGTTTATTATAGCAAAAAGCACCTACTTGTAACTGGACACTGTCTTGCCTTATATAAACTTAAACTAGTCTGAAAGTACCTTTACATAAGGGCTAGTTATGTCTCCATGCTATCCTTTCTTAAAAATGTTCCTTTCTCCGTTTTACCCCCCCCCCAGTCTCTTTATTATGCAGTAATCCGTTTCAGTACATGATGCTCACAAGAACATACAAAGACCCTTTCTCCACAAACAGATCAGCAATTCATGGAGAGGGGTAGTATTAGAAGAAGCAGACTTGTAAAAGATGACCAGTAAAGTGGACTGACTTAGAGGTTCAGGATGTAAAATCATGTGCTGTTCTTACAGTCAGAACAATTATCAGAAATGCCAAAAAGGGCGATCCTAACAGAAAATAGTTCATGCCTGTACTAATTTTTAAAGAAGAAACAAACTGACTTTCCAATTTTCCACTATTCCCCTAAAATTTTATCAGCCCCTTCATCTAATCCCCATGCTCTATAGCTCTATCATATATTCTCCAATCAACTTTGGACTCCAAACACAATTACTAATGTTCTCACCTTTGCACAAGTACTTTAAATTTATAAAAATCAGAAATTACTAAACTGCTAAAAATGCCCTGTGTTCATCCCTGCTTTGACAACGTAAGAAAATTTTTATTTATTTTTTATTTAACCATTTAAAAAAGTAACAATGCAATGTTCTAAAATGTTAAGGCCCATATGGTCTATAAACATTAACACGCCAAATGGCTTAAAAATACTAATACCATTAATCTTGTCGCCCTTCTATCTATGCAGGGATAATATAAATTTTACCTGTCCTCAACCCCTTGGTACTGTACAGTTACGACTTCAGACATCCAAAGCTCAATAACTAACATAGTTTAACACTCTACAAGAAGTTGCGTGAACAGCCACAGATAGTGTTAGAAGACAGGCAAGACAGCAGAGCGTGACTCTTGGTCTTGTTCCCTAGGAAGAAGGGAAGCATAGAAAATGCTGCAGAGAATAATTTACATCTTTAGGAAGATACTCCTTTACATGTTTTAATAACTTAATATTCGTTTGCTTTGACTTTCAATGAACTGTTTTCAGCATGACTTCGTACTGAAAAAATGAAAAGTATTTCTAAAGTAGAAATGGGTCCAGACAAATGCCCAATAGTATAATCAGAATTTATTTTTAGATGATTTTTGTTTGTTTGTTTTTGGGCCATACCCAGTGACGCTCAGGGGTTACTCCTGGCTTAGGCGTTCAGAAATCGCTCCTGGTTTGGGGACCATATGGGACACCAGGGGAATTGAACCGCAGCTGTCCTAGGTTAGCGCGCACAAGGCAGATGCCTTACTGCTTGCACCACCATTTCAGCCCCAGATGAGTAATTTTTAAACTATTTAAAACAGTAACAAAAACTGGGACTAAAAAGTAATACTCTGAAAATCTCGATTTCTTTCCTGTGGAAATTCTTTGAAATTCTCTTCAAGACTAATTACTTTGTGGAATAAAAGCAAAGCAGTACAGCTTAAAGAGTTGCCAGAAATCTAGCATCACACCTAAAAAGCTTATCTGTTAGCAAAGAATATAATTTAGTAGCATCACACTAAGATTCAGCTAATTTCTACATCATTCATTCAAAACTCATCACTCACTTGAATATTAATATGGGTATTTCTCTCACCTACAAACTATTATTATATTTCTTATTTTGTTTTGGGTCACACTGCAGGCACTACTCCAGGTTACTCCCAGGTCTGTGCTCAGGGATTGCTCTTGGCAGGCTCCAGGGACCATATAGGATGGCAGGGATTGAACTCAATTGCATGCAAGGTCAACACATTACCCATTGTATTAATGCTCCAGCTCCTCATTGTTTTTTAAATAATTTTATCATTTTGGACATACATAATGAAAAAGCATCAACATCCATCCTTCTAGGAATGTTAGGTGGAAGCCTAAGAAATTTTATAGCCAACTATTTTTCTTTTCTTTTTTTTAATAGGGGTCACCTGAGTGATGTTTGAGGATAGAGGAAACTCTGGTAATACTTTGTTCAGTGAGGCTTGGGCTACCATATTGACCCAGGTACATTGTGGAGCTGGGCGACAACAGTATAGAATTGGAGAGGAACATATGGTACTAGGGACGAACTTGATCCCATGCATGAAAGATATGTACTTCACTACTCTGAACATTCTCCCTGACCCTCAAAAGAGCTTTTTATTTTTTTTATTTTTTATTTTTTGGCTTTATGGGTCACACTTGGTGATGCTAAGGGTTTACTCCTGGCTATGCATTCAGAAATCGCTTTTGCCTTGTAGGATCATATGGGATGCCGGGGGATCGAGTGGCTGTCCATCCTAGATTAGCGCATGCAAGGCAAACACCCTACCACTTGTGCCACCACTCCAGCCCAAGCGTTTTTTTAAAAAGTGATCTAGGCATAAAAAAATAATACTTTTTGGGGGCCGGAGAGATAGCACAGCAGCGTTTGCCTTGCAAGCAGCTGACAGGATCTAAGATGGTTGGTTCGAATCCCAGCATGCCATGTGGTCCCCGTGCCTGCCGGGAGCTATTTCTAGAGCTATTTCTAAGCAGATAGCCAGGAATAACCCCAGAGCACCACCAGGTGTGGCCCAAAAACAAACAAACAAACAAATAAATAATACTTTTTAACAAAATGGAAATCCTTATTAGTTGAATTTATTATTAGCAAGCAGATAATCTAGTCATATACAAAGAAAATAAACCTTGACCAAAAAAAAAAAATCAATCTCAAGACTGATAAAAAATGTATTATTGGGGCCAGAGTGGTGTCCCAAGCGGTAAGGCACCTGCCATGCCCACGCTAGCCTAGGACGGACAGCAGTTTGATTCCCCCAGTAGCCCATATGGTCCCCCAAGCCAAGAGCGATTTCTGAGCACGCAGTCAGGAGTAAATCCTGAGTGTCACCGGGTGTGGCCCAAAAAGAAAAAGTTTACTATTACAGTTCTATTAGGGAAATATAATTGCTTTCCTAAGCAGAAACAGGTAATAAATCATATTTAACGAATCTAAAGCACATACAAATATTTTGAATATGCTGTTCTTATATTACTTTTTATCTAAGTTCTCAAGGATTGGTTTTTTTGTTGTTGTTTGGGGTGGGGGTCACACCCAGCAAGGCTCAGAGATTACTCCTGGCTCTGTGCTCAGGAATCACTCACTAGTGGAGATCAGGGGATAATATAGGACGCTGGGGATCAAATCAGTACCTTGTGTGCAAATCAGTTGTGTATGAGGAAAAGTCCCACTAACTTTATCTAACGATGAAAGCATAATATTGGAAACAGTAACGAAACCAATAACTAAATAGTTAATAGTATTATTTTTATAACTGAGAAGTTAACAACTTTGCTATATAGCCAATGTTCCTACCTGTTGTAAAAGGAGCACTGCATGAGTGGACTTTGTGGACTGGTGGCAATATTTGCTAATTCTGTTAACCAATCCACCTCGTTTTCACTGTAAGTATTTTCTGTTATGTCTGAGGTATTTTGGTTCCAAGATGGTCTTGGATATTCTTGATGTGAGACATCTGAACTTAGCTGGTATATGGCAGATTGGGTAGAATCACTTTGAACAGCCTGAAGTTCAGGAAGATCATCTGCAAATAAATAATTATAAAAAGGAAATTACTAATTCAGGGAATAATACTGTAATTTCAGTTGAAAGAGAAATCCTCAAAGTCAGCTGATTAATTTTGTGAGAAAAAACATAAATTCAAAATATTTCCCTGAAACAAATTTCAATCTAAAAAAAGACTGAACAGATAATCATCAACAAAGTCAAATGGAAAAATAAACTCAATGAATGTAAATTTATTTAGCAACTTCACTATACATTATCATATGCACAAAAACTTGTAAACAAGTTTTGTACTTTTTGATCTACCCCCAATTTTTATTGTTCCCCAATGTCCAACTTCATTATCATGTACAAGACATTTTTACGTGAACATGTTAAGAAAAAAATATTTCAGGTGTATACATAGGTATTTACTGTTTATATGCTTTTATTAAACTGTCAGACAAGTTTAATAATGCAAAGACAAACTATGTTTAGGTACACTTATTACAGTTATTTACTATTTTGGGGGGGG
>PVKC010010590.1:0-25579 GCA_004027635.1 Crocidura indochinensis | reverse complement strand
CAAGGCTGGTACAGCATCTCAGGATGCTAACATTGGCCGGTTCCTCCTCTATTATTCTATGGAGTCGGAACCAATATGGAGCCCTTTCTAAACACTGCCATTTACAGTGCCCCGTGAACACTTCTGCTTGAGCAACTTAACAGCAGATCTACCTCTCTGCTTAAAAACATCTCCTAAAAGTCATCACACAGTTTTTGCCTTAGCATTTTATGAACCTCCCTCCCTTGGCTGTGTGAGCATCACCCTGACTTGTCTCTATGATCATCCACACGCACGCTCATAAAAATAACATTGGGCATATGGAAACCGGTGCCAATTAGTGTCCCAGCACTGAAATTCCAGCACAGGTGGGTGCCAAATGTGCTTGCGATTTTATTTTATCCACTTTCCATTATCTTTGATGGACTTAATGGCGGTAACAAAATCACAGCCCGTCTGGTTCTGTGACTTTCACACTCGGTTGCCACATCTCCCTATGCAGCTAACACATAAAAACATGCCATATTATCTCAGATACTAAAATCAAGAAAGTCACCAAGAACTAATGCTTCTCTGGAATTAGTCTATTTAATGTGAACTTCAGCATTGTTATAAGATGCATCTAAAGAGACAACCTCAGTAGCTCTCTTTTCCAAACTTACTTTCAAGGTTTACCTGCTTACCTAGAGACCTGAGAAATGGACATCGGCCTCCAGTCAAATAAACTTCATATTGTGAATAAATTATGCGTTACACAAATTAGACAGGAATTAGAGTGTAGCAGACTGGCTAGTTGTGATTTTTAAAAATATGTCCTCAATTTAGATTTAACAATATTATAAAAGTATATAGCTAATATAAAACAAGAAATTTAATGTATAGAAGAATATCTTCCACAGAACATGCAAATTATAGATGAATCACAGGATTTTCTGACACCAGAATGATCACAAATTAAAATTTCACAGATTCTACAATGATGGACAGCAAATGAGCATGTCCCTTTGTGACCCTAAGACCTTGGACATGTCTTGCTCAGAATACAGTGGGTCACATACATGCCAGGATGTAGTGCTTCCATCATTTGTTGCGGTATTTGCAAAGATTGTGCTTCAGGTTATGCTGCTCACACACTTGACTTAACAGTAATTGCTGATGCTGTACTCCTTTGATTGGGTACTTGCACACTTCCTGCCCTGAATCCAGCTGCTTCCACAATTTTGTTGGTGTGCTCACATGTGCACACCAGGGGTCCTACTTTCTGGCAGTGGTGTTTGCACATAATTATTTTCTTGTTTCTTGCACATACTCATTTTCTATTTTATTCTTTCCATAGGCTTTCTAAAAATAGTTTTTACATTTTACTTCTGGGAATGTTTATTGAGACACTGTGTTTTGCTAAAGTTGTTCCGTATAGAGATCTTTCAGACATCTAATCTTCCAATACCATTCCCACCACCAATTCCCTTCCCTGCATCCAGTTATCCCCAAATTCCCTGCAACCTCCCTTGCCTAACCGTTTGGCAGTGATACAACAAATTTATTTCATATTGCTTGGCCCAATAAAACTTAAAAGAATTGCAAATTAGATTATCAAAAAACAAATTAAACAGCCAATTTGTGATGATTAATTACTATATGTTTTTAGCCTTAGTTAACCTATTAGAGGACACGAAATGTAGCATTAGCGTGTACTGTACTCAATGTCACATGTTGGAAGTTTGTCCTGCTTCCAGAGAAGCTCTTCTACTGCTTCTCACAAAAACTGATTTTAAAGATATAAATTCCTTAAGCCTGTTCACAAAGCTCAGATACTTCAAAATCTGAATGATAATCTAGCTGGATAGAGGATTCTTGATGAGATGTTTATTTAATTTCATATCTTTCCATATTCTCCTGGTTTGTATAGTCTCATTTAATAGATCAGCGGCACATCTGTACATTCCTTTTCTGATCTTGTCACTTTTCAGTAACCTGTCTCTATATTTGGATTTGTTGTTTTAACTATGGCATGTCTTAGAGTTTTTCTAATTGGGTCTATTTTCACTTTGGGCCTCTTAAATCTCAGTGTCTAATTCTTAACTCTGGAAAGTTTCTATTGATTTCTTTAATCATTGTTTCTTCACCACATTTGTGTTTCTGTTCTTCAGAGACTCTAATGATTCTTATATCAATCCTCTTGAACTCATCTCATAGTTCTCTGATAGGCTGTTCATTAATTTTTAGAGTATTTTCCACCTTCTGTTCTCTCTTCCTTCTCATCTTGGAGTTCCTCAATAGTAGAAGTTCAGCTTATGTTATTCTGCTATTCAGAACTTCCATTAACATTTTTTAATATATCACCTATGGTGTTTTCATTTCTGTCATTTATGACTGTAATAGTTCCTTTACTTCAACTCATACTTTTTTATGCTGACTGTGTGTTTCTTTGAACTCCTTGAACACGCTAATCATCGTGTTACTAAAAACACTTCTGAAGACTTCCTGGTGTAGCTTATGTCTTTGGTAATACTGGTTTTGCTCAGAAAATACTGATTTTTCCCATTGGTATTCTAGTCTTATTACTGTTTTTGGAGTGAGTCTCTATAGTTAACACTCCTAGAAATTAAGCTAGATGTTGTTCTCTCTCTTATCTGCCCATCCTCAGACAATGAAAAGAAGAATAGCTTCCTTTAGTAGGCGATTTGCAGAAGAGATCTGTAGCTTAGCTGATTAAGTGACCATTCAGTTCAGGAGCTGTGAGTAGGTTTTGTGTGGAAGCTGCTGGGGAAGGGCTCTGCTTCTCATTCCTGAATGGGCCCAGTGATGTCATCCTCACACAAGCCTCACCTGGGCTGATGGAACAGCAAGTTGAAGATCCATTTGCATGTCTTTTAGGGATGCTCAGAAGGGTCACACCCTGTAAAATCACCCCATGGGCCATATCTCCAACCCCCAGTGAAAGAGTCTGCATCAGGGTCATGAATGAAATAATTCAAAACAGATTGAGAGTGAAACACATATAGTCTGGCAGTCTTCTACCTCGGATCTCTAGCAAACTGACTGCCAGAACTGTTTTTATAGAGTACAGAGACCACCCCCAGGTAGGGCAGTAAGCTCAGACTATTTTGAACCTGTTCTACCTAGGTTTATATAAGACAATCTTTGTTTTGGTGAAACCAAACTTGGTGAAACCAAGTTGTAAACAAACAGATACAAAAAAAAAAAAAAACCCCAGGGATGATGTTTGTTTTGATAGAATAAGATGTAACCTAATAACACCCCAAGAGTCAGAGAGATAGTACTTGCCCTGTAGGTGGATGATACAGGTTCAATCCCATGTGATCACCCAAGCTCTACAGGATGATCCTTGATCACAAATGCAAGAGTAAACCCGTAGCATCCCTGGGCATGGACCCAAAGCAAACTAAATTTAAAATCAATAGGTCATGTCCCATTGTTGTGGTACTAACATTCTTGGTTGTGGTAGCTCAAAATTTTCTCATAATGTTGGAAATCAGAGACAGCAGATCTGCTAGCTTTGAGTTCCATGCATGTGAGTAGACATAGAGACCAAACTCATAAACTGCTACCTGCAGGGCAAGTGTTCCAGGGCCCTGCGCCCAAGAGTTTATTCTTGAGGACATACATATGGAAGTAGTCATATTTATAATTATATGTATCTACTATTATAGTATCAAGAATACTCTTACTGTCCTAAGTTTTCTGCTTTTACCTTATTAATCTCTCTTTCCTTCAATCACTTATGATCACCAATCTTTTTCTTTCCATTATTTTCATGGTTTTGCATTTTCAGAAATTTGATTGTTTGGAACCACTTCATTTATAAACTTTTCAGAGTGGCTTCTTTCACTTAGTAATAACATAACATTTCTCTCATGTATTTAATGAGTTGGTAGCTCCTTTATTTATAACACCATATAGCATAGCATTTCATTATCTGGATCTACCAATTGACTTATTCTTTACCAGAGACATCTAGGTGCTTCCAAGTACACTATAATTTGCTTATATGTATTTTCCCTGTTCCCCACCCTGCTCACTCACTGCTAATCTTGTCTAATTTTTTATTTGCATCTTCTATCTATTCTAGTTAAGATCTTCAATGAGTTTACCATCTACAGTACTCACCAAAATTATTCTTTACCATCATAGTCATAAATACTAGGCAACTTGTGTTCAAAAGGTGGAATATTAGTCTTAAATTTTTGTGATTTCACTGCAGAGGAAATGAATGTCAAAATCCAGGACTGGTCCTCTTCTCAAGTATCAGGCAAGTCAGGTATCTGGATAGGCTTGAGTGTCACCCTTGTGTGACTTCCTGGGGAAATCAGTTCTCTGAGTATATCTTTGCTAATGACTTTCTACACCTTTGCTAATATCAACCAGTACAAAGTGACATCTAATAACCTTGAATCCTTTTTCCTGGTCAATGTGACCTTTATCTCACTCCACTCACATGGGCAGGTATTATTCCCAATTATTAATAATTATTTGGGATATTTCTCACACACTCTTTTAAACCATAAGTATGTCATTAAAGTCTTCTGTGGATCTTTCCTGGTGGGACCTCAGAGGATGAGTCATCTGGATTCCAATCAAAGTATCTTCACTGGAATCCTTCCTTTGCAGTGGGGTTAGAAGCTGTGCTATCTGTCTAAACCACAATTGGAAAGAAGTGACCAACCAGCTTCTCACTTGTCCCGATTGCTTGCCATTGTAACAATGAGGAGATGAACAGAGACTGAACTTTAAGGGTTAAAGACTTTAACTGATAAGAGAGAATTCTTTCCTGAAACTCCTTGGAGACACTTGTAATTAATTTAATCTTCTTCAGTCATTAACTCAGATCCATCGTGAGTCCTCGGCACACTGCTCTATTAATTCACTGGAGATCACTTCCTGGGATTCATTTAGTTAAGCAGCACTGTTGGATTACATTTTAAAACCCTTAAAACTGGTTGTAATTGATGTCTGTTTATAGAAGCTTACTTTAATGGAGTCAAAGTGAGATGGAGATCTTGCCTGCTCTCCTGACATACTGCAGTGTACTGCATTAAGCCTGGGAGTTCCAAGTCAGGTAAAGGATGTTGTTGATTCAAATTCTTATTTTCATCTTAGATTCTAAACTAATAGGTTCTGAAATAGGAGAGTGCTTCAATTGTAGGGATATCTATAACATACCTATCTATTCGAGTATAAGCCGAGTTTTGGGGCACAAAATTTGTGCCCCAAACCCCCAACTCAGCTTATACTTGGGTCATACAGGTTACTTGATTTTGTGCATGAGCACGGACTCAAATTCAGTTAGTCTCTACTTGCCTTCTGCTGTCTAGTGCAGGGGACAGTGCTTCAGCTCAGCCCACAAGTCGTGATGAGCTGAAGAGGTAGGTAGATGAACTAAATTGTGTGCCACTAAACTATTTAACCCACAATATTCTGCGCTTTGTATGAGACCAACAGCAGTGATGATGATGATGATCTCTGCAAACTCAGTGATCATTGCAATGTCTATGCTGATACCCTCATATCAGATACAGCTGAAGCTCTGTTTAGACATACAGATGGGGAGGAGGAGGAATCCAGATTTGAAGGACTTTAACCTTTGTGATTTAGCTTGATTACCTGTTAAGCTTAACTTTTGAGCTTAAAATGTTTTCTGCATTTTATTTAAAGTTTTAAAGTTATTGCTGCTAGTTTACTTTTTCTTTAGCAATAAATACTGAGAAAGATTTAACCTACTGATATTCCTCAATTATTGTAATTGTTTTGGGTATATATTTTTATTTTTGAAATTTACCAGTGACTGCTGCTGCATTTTCCACCTCAGCTTATACTCGAATCACTAAGTTTTCCCAGTTTTTAAGATAAAATTAGGTGTGTCAGCTTATACTCGAGTATATACGGTAGTTAAAACTGAAGGTCCTCTTTAAATGCATATGTAAATGACAAGGCAAATATATGCAATTAGTCTTCAAGTGGACTAATAAGTAATAATAGCATGGTTTGAATTTCATGTACAAAGTCCTTTGGTTTGAGATTTCATTGACCTCCAAGTCTCTCTCTCTTCGAGGAGGTCAAGGTAGATGCTCAGTGAAACCATAACACCTTCCCTACGGACAGCCTAGCTCCCCAAACATTCCAAGACCAGTCTGCTCTGGGTACCTGTGAACTATACATTCAAATCTCCAGGCTGGGATATAACCCACAGTCTTGATTTTCTGTCCTAATATTCACTGTCTCAGTGGTTTTACCTTTCATTATACTTTTCTGTTTTGTTTTGGTTTGGTTTGGTTTTGCTAACAGATCATCAAGAATTGCTAAGGAATATATCCTGACGATATATTTATTTCACCAGACTTCCTTTTCCCTGCCTTTGACAAAATTTAGTTCCTTGTTTTCCTAGGCTTTATGCCGTCTCTAATCTCTTAGGCCATGTTAGACAGTAGCAATAAGACCTTTTTTGTTATAGAGACATTTGCTGTCTTTTTATATCAATTTTGAATATTTTCTTGGATTTATTCACTATTTTTGGAGGTGTGTAGGGAGAATGCTTGTGTGTATCATCTATATATCCTTATTATACAATCAGTGTATACACTTATACCTATGTCTATTACTGCATGTGCATAAATACATAGATACATAGACCTTAACACTCTGAAATCTAGATTATTAAATGTTGGATTTATGTGGTGCTGTGGAATTGAACCCTGGGTTTCACACAGGTATATTCTTACGTTGAGCGTTACTCCCAGCCAAACTAAGGTGTTGTTTATGTACTTATTTATCCATTCAATATCTGCTAAATAGGAAGCACACGGCAGAGAGCTCCAGGGATTCTGACTTGTAATCAGAAGGAAGCCTAATGGGTGATTATTGACGCCTTGGCCCTTCAGCCCTCCAGATATGGCAAGGCTTGGTGAATCCAGAGATGTGGTCAGTTAAGGTATAAGCTGAGACTCTCACCACATAATAAATAGACACATTCAATAAATGTTTTGTGGCCAGCAAGCCCTCCGTTGGCACCAGAGAGAACCTTTTTTTTTAATAATATCTTTATTTAAACACCATGATTACAAACATGATTGTAGTTGGGTTTTAGTCATAAAAAGAACACCCCCCCTTCACCAGTGCAACATTCCCACCACCAATGCTCCCTATCTCCTTCCTCCCCCATCCCCTGCAGAGAGGTCTTTTTAAGCTCTTCTTTGTAATGCAGACATTGCATTTTCTAACCAGGTAATTTACTGTCTTTGAAAATTGATCAATTTTCCATCCAACCCTCAACCCTCCACTTGTTACCTATCTCCCAGAGGACATATTCAAGTTTCCTTCTCTAGTCTGATGACATTTTTTCTGGAGAATAGGTTAAATACAAAGTAGCAGGGCTGGGTGTCCTTGTCCATTGGAAGAGTGCACCTAACTTTTTATTTCTTGCTCTCTGGTTTACTTGAATAACAATTGACACAAATCAAGTCATTATGTACTAAACCTTATTCTAAAAGATTGAAGGGCATGAATACAATGAACAGACTGCCAATAGCAGCACATGTAGGTACAGAAAGCTAGTGTTAGCTCCAGGCTTTTGTTCTGACCATTTTACCTAACTACCTGGTCTTTAATTCTACTGTCTCTGAGACCTCAAACTGTTTAAAAGTGCTCTTCAGAGACTACTCTTCATTTAGAGAGAAGAAAGCCAGCAAAGGGTGCCAATGGCCTTATTTAAACACCATAAATCAGACTAAGGTGAGGTCTGCAGGGCAAGAAGTGATCCTGCGTATCATAAAGCACTGATTGAGGCCCTTCTGTGTGTCAGACACAGTTCTAGACTCTGAACAGAGGAAGGTGATCTAAACAAAGTCCTTCATTCATGCAGATCTTATTTAACCATGGGTGTGATAGTGAGGGGAGGGAAACAATAGACTGTAAAGAAGGGCATTCACTAGCCTGTCAAGTTAAAATATTAGAAAGTTCAGTTCTGGGGCCCGTAGAGATAGCACAGCGGCGTTTGCCTTGCAAGCAGCCGATCCAGGACCAAAGGTGGTTGGTTCGAATCCCGGTGTCCCATATGGTCCCTCGTGCCTGCCAGGAGCTATTTCTGAGCAGTTCTATGCAGGCTATAGGAGGTATAAGTCTCTGTGTTTAGGGGACATATTATTACAGGAAAGAATGATAAGGCCTTTCTGAGTAGGAGAAAGTCATCTAAAAAGTGAACCATGTGAACATGTATATATGGAAAATTCTTCCAGACTGAATGAATAGAAAGATTATGGCAAAGTCACACCAGTCCTTGTGTGTATCTGTGTAATTGTGTGTATCTCTAATAAGTTTCACAGCTTAAGAGACAATATAACTATATAATATTTATATTTATTGCATAATATAAATATATTTACATATGCATAAATATATATTGTTTGGTTTTTGTTTTGGGACCATATTGAGAGGTAATTAGGTTTTAGTCTGTGCTCAGGGGACCATATAGAATGTTGGAGATTAAACCTGAGGCATACACATGCAAAGTGCCTTACTTGCTGTACTATTTTCCCAGCCCCTAACCATGTAATTATTAATTAAATAAATATATAATCTACAATCTTGTATCTCCAAAAGTCTACAATGGCCAAAGCTAAAAGTATAAATGGCCAAAGCAAAGGAATAGTTTCAAAACAGGAGTGAGAGAGGAAGTACAGCAGGTAGGCAAAATAAGATGCTAAAATTTTATTTAGATCCTATTATAAGAGATTGTGATAAAATAAAGGCTATAAATGCTATAGATATGACATAAAGCATTGAAAAAAATCAAAAGATTACCTGAATTCTTAGCTCAGAGTGATTTCAAAATAACAGCTTTTCATTTTAATAATATAGAAAAGAGAAAATGGAAATCAAAATTTCTTAATTTCATGACAAACTAAAGTTAATTTTGCTTTCTTTTTAGTACTTTTCTGCATTTTTTTTGAATTTTCAAATTAAGCATATATATCTTTACAATAATAAAAAGCATACAAAAGAGGTTTCTAAAAATATGATTGAATTTTTGGAGATAGCATGTGGTTTCACAACAAGAGGAAACAAATTGCCACAATCATCTTTAATGTGATCTCAGATCAGATGAGCTGAACACCATACCTCAGGATTCCCATAGAAACTTAGCTGTTTTCCGTCAAATAAAAGTGAAGGGAAATGGTGATTTTCTGAGCAATAGTACTCTTGTTGTCAGAAGAGAAGGGAATGGGAGTTGAGTCTATTCACAGAAAATGCATTGGGTAATTTTGTTAAGTATATGTTACAAGTTCCAATGCATTTTATATTTTTAAAAATTCAACTCCATGATTCATGTAGGGTAGAAAAAATACAACTATGCTATAAATAAAATGCAGGCTATAACCCTTGAAAGTACAGAAGTTTATGATCTGATATAAGAATTTAGTTGATAATTTTAATGTTTCTCCGGCATTATATTGATTGGTGTCGTATACTGTGTTAAATTATAAAAATAAGTTATTATTTTTAATTTTCAGAATTTATTTGTTTTGAGTGGGTAAGGTAGCTGGAGTATAAAAATCGATATACTAATTAGCACATTTTCTAAGTGCATTACTTTATTCTACAGATGATTTGAAAGTTGATCAAACCATCTCTTGAAACAGAGGAAAAACGATTTAAGAGCAGAATAGATATTCATATACTATATCAAATAAACTCAGCCAACATTTGTTAAATTTGCCTTAATTCTAATGTGAAATCTCTTTTTTTAAATGGGTTGGGGTTTTTTTTTGGAGGGGGGGATTGGTGGTTTTTTTGTTTGTTTGTTTGTTTGACCCACACCAGGTGATGCTCAGGAGTTACTCCTGGCTAGGTGCTCAGAAACCGCTCCTGGCTTGGGGGACCATATGGGATGCCAGGGGATCGAACTGCTGTCCGTCCTAGGTCAGCCATGTGCAAGGCAAATGCGCTACTGCTGCGCCACTGCTCCAGCCCCTAATGTGAAATTTTTTAGCCTTAATAATAATTGTAAAGAAATGAGAAAGATATGTAAGAACATTATATACTAGAAATTTGAGAGTAAATTTACTTTACCACAAAACAAATATATATTGGGGAAAGAAATCTCTGGATTTTGTGATTATTTTTAAATTAAATTATACCCTATTTTTTTCAATTTTAAAGAAAAATGACACAAAATTCCTCCAGGCATTTGTAGGACAGTCATGTGGGTTTCTGTAGAGAGCTGAATAACAACATGGTCCAACAAGAAGTCCATCAGAGAACTGCACTTCGAGGAAGCACACTAGGAAAAGGAAACTAGTCTTCACCTGAGGTTGAACTGTTCCTTACTATGCAGATTATTTTTCATACTATGTAGTACAAAAATAGTCTTCAACTGAGGATGAAGACTCTATTGTTGTTGAACTTGTTGGGGTCTCCAGTTACTGTAATGAAGGACATAAGTGCACTGTGGCATCTGAAGGGCAACTCATTCCTGCTTTGCTAGGCTGCCCACTTCTATTATCTACTGCATCAGTCAGTGCTTGGGTTTTATAGAAATTCTCTTTTCAGCAGGTTACTGAAGTAAGCTTCCAGTCCGCCTGCTGCTTGACTGCTGCAGGACACAGTGCTGTGAGACTCATGGGGGGCCTTAGGGCCTGGCTGCTGAGTGGGGCCTCGAGCCCATCAGGGATGCCAACATGTAATGACCACCTGTAGAGAGAGAGAGAAAGAAAGAGAGAGACTGAGCATTTCACCAGCCCGAAGTGGCAGGGAAAGCCTGGTACAAAAAAAAAAAAGAAAGGAAGAAAGAAAGAGAAAGGAATAGATACAAAACAGACAGCATTTCTCTGCTACTCTATCTCTGGTCCCCAAGCACCAGCAGGTACTGCTTTGGTCACTATCCTGGGCCCCCCTACAAAGGTCCAAGTTTTTCTTTTTATACCTGGCATGTCAAGGTGGTGTGTCCAAGGATCGGATCCAGAGGTGTGTCCAGGTTCAACTGTCATTACAGTGGGGTTACCCAAGGGGCATGTCCAAGTCCAACTGCCATACAAAAACACTTGAATTTTTCCTCTGGATGCTCCATAGAGGCTTGAATATAATCTTATTTCCCATCAGAAACCAGAGCCTCTTAGTTGATGTTTCGATTCATGTTTGTAATGTATGAGATCCATATTTGGTGATAGGGTGGTTTAAGGCATTTACAATTGTACCAAAACTGCTGCTTTGAGTGCTTTTCCTGGGTGTCCCTGGCCTTTTATGATCATAAACAACTCTGTTGCTTCTTGCATAGCAGTAGCAACTAACTCAGAAAACGCATTTCAAGCTTTCCCTCCTACACCAATTCCCATGAGGCCTAAAATCAAGATGAGAGAAAATATTGAATGTGTTTTAGATTTACTGGCTCATTTCCTTTATATCTACTCTAAGTTCTTAAAGACATAAGTGCTAGTGAATTTTCTGGTTAAGCCAATCTGCATAAATATGACAAAAATAAAAAACTCATTTACCTGAAGAGCATAGTATGAAACAGATCGGAGGACCTCAGGGATGACTAACTCTATTCTGTCAATTTTTTTAGATGGCAGATAACATCACAATGCAATGTTCACATGCCCAAGTTCAAATCCTACCTCTGTCACATCCTAGTATCAACCAAGCTACTGAAACATTCTACTGAGGACTGTAAGGAAAACTCAGTGACATATTTCACATAAATTAATGAGGAAATATCTTTTAAAATGGATATTAGAGAGCTAATTCTAGAGATAAATTTCTGGAATTTAGTTCCAATCAGATAGAAAAATACATTAAGATGGCTTGGGTAAATACCACAAGGCAATTATCTGTCAAACTGCACTTGAGAACCACTTGATCTACATGATTCCCAGTGTGGGAACTGATTCCCACACTGGAATTTCTAGAGAACTATGATATTGTCTGGAGCAGGGGATAAGGCCAATCATAATTCTCAGATTCTGAGGCCCCTCATCTACCCTCACAAAAAAGAGAGTCGGGAGGCAACAAATAATAACATAAAATATTTTATTCAAAGAAATTGAGAGGATAAAGAAAGAAATATTTTCAGGAGAGAATGAGGACTTCTTCAAAGTGGAAGATTCTGCCAATGATTTTTAAGAAGGGGTTATTGCCTTTGCCTGGAGTTCTCTCCATTAATAAGAGCTAATAAGGATATTCTCGTAAGGAAGGGTTAAAGATTTGATGGTCTTATTTCATACTTTTGTTCAGTTGTTTGGGGGCCACATCCTGTGGTTTTGTGGGTTTACTCCTGGTTCTGCACATAGGGCTCACTCCTGAAACATTCAGGGGTCCCTATGGAGTAACAGGAATCAAATCTGGGTCAACCACAAGAAAGGCAAATGCCCTACCCATTACACTATCACTCTGGCCCTATCATAACTGTTTTAATCACAGCATTTGGTTTCTATTGAAGCTTCTTTTCTCCTGGTGGTATGGGTGATATACTTAGCACTTTTAGGGTCAGCGCTAGCACTTGAAATTTATCAGAATTCATTTATATATATTTCATATATAGTGTACACACATATACATATATGTATATATAAATACATTGATTTTGAGTCACCTTGAGATAGGCCATTACAAAGTTATTCGTGATTGTTTTACAACACCCTTTACTAGTGCAGATTTCCCACCACCAATGTCCTCAATATTCCTCTTGTCCTCTTACCCATATCTATTCCCCTGCCAGCTTCTATGGTGTAAACTTTTTCTTCTCTCTCCTCTACTCTCTCTCTCTTTTCTCTCTCTTCCTTCTTTTCCTTTTAGACACAGTACTTTCCAACATTGTCAAAGTAACTTCTTTAATCCAATTCTTGGTTTTATACTTCCAGGAAACACATTGCCAGGCCTCCCTCTATCTGCTGGTTTTCTTCAATTATTTATCATTACAAAATTAAATGAGATGGGATAGGAGTTAAAAATGAATGAGAGAAGAGCTGCTGTTGAGGCTGGAAGGACATCACATTATACTGCTTTCTACAGAACAACCAACATGATTGAGCCCTGGTTGGTTGTGTTATTAGTAGTCCCAGAACTTCTACCAAGGACAGAAGACAAAATTGTAGTGTGTGTGTATGTGGCTGGCACAAACTGTATAAAAGCTCTCTAGATGTCCTTGGCACTGGGAGTCAACATAGATTTGAACAAAACTATGTACTAGTTTGGCGCTATAACTGAGATGGGTATTCTAAAAAAAAAAATTCCCTAAGAAACAGGAAAAACTCTGGAAAAATACTAGGAGACAAATAGAGAGCAGCAAGTGACAGATTTCCAGGCAAATAATTCTAGTACACATATGAGTACATCAATGGTAGAAAAATGTCAAAAGGGGTTGTAGTTAAAATGAAGGTGTTTGAGATAAGGATGAGAAAAGAAAACAGTATCATTCAGAGCAACAAGTGTGTAAACTAAGCTTGTTCTTGGGCTTCTCCCAAGCCCATACTTTTATCTAAAGATAAAGATTTAAATGCATCATGTCTCTGGACCTTATTCTCTTTTCAATGCCTTCTGAAAATTGCTCAAGAGGCAATTACACTGTGTGTTGGTAATGGTTCTAATTATGACTACTTTCTAAAATTATGCATTTGATATTTTTCTCATAGGCAATTTAAAAGGCCAGTGAAGTGGACTAGGTGAGCTCTTTCATTGAAAACTCACACTAGATAATTGAACCACATAATGGACAAAGAAACTACATAAGATAATGCTGCTAAGGTGAATTAAGTTAACGTGCTGATTGCTTTGGTTTTTCACTAGGATCTCACAGTTGAAACACTGAGAGATAGTGGGAAAAAGGCATCTACCTACACAGTGAACTCACCAAAGACCATGTTAGGTTCCTGCCATTGAGGTGGACCTTGCAAGGTAGCAGGTATCAATGAATTGGTGATCTGACTAGAAGCCATGTCATTCTGTGAAAAAAAAAATGTCTTAAAGTGACACTAAACGAAACATTGTGAGATAGTATTATCCAAAAGATTTATGGTTCAGTAGTGGAAATTAGCAGAAAACAACAAGAAAGGTATGTGAAAGCAGATCCATAAATATAAATTGCAGATATTTTTATTTGATTATTTAATTGTGATATGCATAACCTAAGTTAACCTTTTTCCCCTTGAGGTCTTCAGAGGCTACACCCAGCCATTGTGGTGAGTCAGAACTTTCATCTGGCAATATTTAACAGCAATGTAGCACTTGTGTCAAACCTAATATCTCACACATGCGAGGCTTGGGCTCTAACACTCAAGTCACGCCCCCAGCTTAAATGAGCCATCTTCTTTTTTATTTTTTTGGCTTTTGGGCCATGTTTGGTGACACTCAGGGATTACTCCTAGTTCAGAAATTGCTCCTGGCTGTGGGGACCATATGGGGGATGCCAGGGTCTGTCCTAAGTCAGCACATGCAAGGCAAATGCCCTACCACTTGCACTACTGCTCCGACCCCTAAATAAGCCATCTTTAAGGGAGTACTGAGTATCCAGAATGAGTCAATCATCAGTGTGATTTATCTCCAGAGAACTTTCCTGTTTCCAGACTGTTGACTCCCATTAAACACTCAATTTCTGTTCTTCTTTCTCTCTTCCTGGCACCATCATTTTTCTTTCCATCACTATGCATGTCCCTTTTTGAATCTACTACTAAGATACTTCTTGTAAGTACTGTATTTATTCTTTTGCCTTTGTCTTTTTTACTTAGCACTATGTTTCCCAAGCTCATTTGTGTTCTACCACATATCAGATTTTCCTTTCTTATTATTAAGGTTGAATTGTATCCTCCTAGATGAGTAATACACGTTTTATCTGTTAATATGTCAAGGAGGAGCACTTGCCTTGTTTCTACCTCTTGACTACTGTCCAAATTATGACTTTCTAAGATTCAGTTTAACTCATTCTCCAGAGCCTCAGTTTTTGTCCATTGAACATAGCAAGAAAATATTTCTGTACAATGCCTCCAAAATAAAGCAAGGAATAGAAAATTCCTACAAGGAATAAACCCTGAGACAAGATTACTAGAACTGTAATATGAGGATTTAAGTGGGAGGGTCATTGGGTGGGGTGAACACTGGAATAATGGGGGAGGGACCGTGGCACTCTGATGGCAAGTGTGGGGCATCAAGTGGGCACAACAAGTATAAATCAGTAATATTGGTGCTAGTTTGAAGAAGAGAAATTAATGTGGCCTGTAGATGAGCCAGTCACTAAAAGGAGAACATGGACTATGATTGAGGATGTTGGCACTTCTGTGGTGTGTGTGGTATCCAGGATGACCCTAATACATACAAACATTTAAAGTCTTAGAAAATCCCCAGTGAAATACTTTTTTGGTTTTTTTTTGGGGGGGGGGTCACATTCAGCAGCGCTCAGGTTTTGCTCCTGCTCTGCATTCTGAAATCACTTCTGACAGGCTTGGTGTACCATATGGGGTGCCAGGATTCAAACCACCATCCATCCTGGGTTGGCTGTGTACAAGGCAAACGCCCTACTGCTATGCTATGTCTCCAGCCCCTCAAAAAATTGTTTTTTAAATGAAAGTAAAAGAGACCCATAGATTAACAAACTGAAGCTACCAAGAAAAAGAATGGGAGGGAGAATGTTATGAAGTGCATTGGTGATGGGTGTGATATTGTAATGTTGTATCTTTGAACCAAAGAGACATTGTACCTTTTGAAAACTAATGTTATCTTAATAAATTAATAATTTTAAGGCACAGCTTTCTTCCTTCCTTCTATCTACAAGATGTTCAAAGACTCTAGAGCCAGTCAGATATTACAAGCATGTCGATTAAGGGATGGCTGGGAAATACGGCTTATAAGTAGAAAATATCCTAAATTTCCATGACTTTGAAACTAATTTAATTATTATACACAGTTCCTTTATTTATTTACCTATTATCTTGGGTTTGGGGACCACACCTGGTAATACTCAAAGCCTGCTTCAGTTCTGTGGCCCTGTGCTGCTTTTAACTGTGCTTCGGGAACCACACAGAGTCCATGACCAAACTCAGGTCTTCAGCATGGAAAGCAAGAACAGCAGTCCTTTGATCTAGCCCTCCAGTCCCAATATTTTAAAATTTGCTCTCCTTTTATAATGTTATTTCTTTTTTTTTTTTTTTTTGGGTCACACCCGGCAGTGCTCAGGGGTTACTCCTGGCTCCATGCTCAGAAATTGCTCCTGGCAGGCACGGGGACCATATGGGGCACCGGGATTCGAACTGATGACCTTCTGCATGAAAGGCAAACGCCTTACCTCCATGCTATCTCCCGGGCCCCTATAATGTTATTTCTTAATGTGATTGTTTTTGTACTAGAGTATCTTTTAGCCTTACTGTCAGATCACAAAATGATTCTGAAATGCACATAAAAATAATGCTGTCAAGGCCGGAGGGGTGGCATAGCAGTAGGACATTTGCTTTGCACATGACTGACTCAGGGTGAACCTCGGTTTGATCCCCTGGCGTCCTATATGGTCCCCAAAACAGAAGCTATTTCTGAGTGCAGAGCCAGGAGTAACTCCTGAGCATCACTGGTGTGGCCCCCAAACCAAAAATAAATAAATAAATAAATAATGCTGTCAGCCATGTTTTCTAAAATGTCTGACAAGAACTCTTCAGCTTTCTCTTGAATCAGGTCAGCTGGCCCCTCCTTAAGCAGTTAGGGTTAGAGGAACTTTATTACTTTGGACAGCATAAGTGGTAAGAAAGTTCTTTTTTACATTACTTTGTAATCTGCTCCCCTGAAAATTTCACTCATTGACTCTAACTCGTCTGTCAGCATCAGCATTTTCAAAAAGTGTAGAGGACACTGATTAGCTCCATGGGATGTTAAGGAGTAACCCCTGAGCACTGCCGGGTGTGACCCAAAAACCAAAAAAAAAAAAAAGCATCATGTTTTTAAAAGGAGATGATGCTTGCTGTTGAGTAATGATGAACCCCATTACTTAAAATGTATCAAAAGTATCTGTTTGTCCAGATGCTGTGAACCTTTCTCTTTTTTTGGTTTCTTTTTTCTTTGTGGGCCACACCCAATGACACTAAGGGATTACTCCTAGCTATGCACTCAGAAATTGTTCCTGATTTGGGGGATCATATGGAACTCCAGGGGATAGAACCGTGGTCCATCCTGAGTAAGCTGTGTGTAAGCAAAGGCCCTACTGCTGTGCCACCACTCAGGCTTCTGAACCTTTCTGAGGAGACTATCCTATGACCAAAGTGTTGTTTTTGCTAAAGCAGTATCTCAAAATTAACAGCTTAACAAATCATGTTTGCAAACAACTACCTAAATAAACACAAAAGAAAATTACTTCCCCCTCTATATACATCTCTCTAAATATCTGAAGAAAATGATCGGAAAGATAAGTCTTAAATCCAAGCTAACTATCCTACCTCCCTAGAGCACCATGCTTTCTAGTATGGACTGACTGTCTAATGGGAAGTTTTTGGTAGTACAGGGGAACCACTAAGCAATACCCGAGTATCACTTGGTGCCCTGGAGTACTCAGGCCTGGACCTCGAGCTGATAACCATTCAACATCAAAATGATTTTTTTTAACGGAAAAAGCATATGCAATCAGTTTTTTCAAATACTCTGCTTGTAGATTAAAATATAGGTTCAAAGTAATTTATAAATTATAATTCTAAATGTATAATTATAATTTTATAATTTATAAATGAAATATATATTATAATATAATTTATCATTAAATTATAAATTTATAATTATAAAATATAGGTTTAAAATAATTCAAAATAGGTTCGAAATAATTAGCCTTCTTGTTTTTATAGCTTATACGTGTTTACCCTAACCTCCCAAGAAATAATTTAGGTCTGCATTTGGAGAAGCTGTATTTGCATTATTATTTGTAATATGGGACAATCTTTAGTGCAAGAACTGTGTTCATGGTGCTAAACACAAAATGAGCAATGCTTGTGTTGCACCAATTTGTCCCAGATTGGAGTCTTCAAACTGTTTACTGAAAGCTCTGGTGACACGTAAAAAAAGCACAAAGATGGGGCCGGAGAGATAGCGTGGAGGTAGGACATTTGCCTTGCATGCAGAAGGACTGTGATTCGAATCCCAGCATCCCATATGGTCTGCCAGGAGCAACTTCTGAGCATAGAGCCAGGAGTAATCCCTGAGCGCTGCCAGGGGTGACCCAAAACAACACAAAACAAAACAAAACAAAAAAACCACAAAGATTCTAATATTAAAATATGAAACTATTTTATTAAATTATAAAAGATACCATAAGATACCTTCCAAATTAGGAAAAATTTGTTTTCTGTTTTGATGTTTGTTTTGTTTGGGGGCCACATCTGGCAGTGCTCAGGGGTTACAACATGGCTCTGCACTCAGGAATCACTGTTAATCATTCTAGAGGGAGCATATGAGATGTCAGGGATCAAGCCTGGGTTGGCTACATGCAAGGCAAACACCTTACCTATCACTGTCACTCCAGCCTCAGGAAAAGTTTGTTTTTAGACTAACATTTTAATGTACTTATTTCATTTATTCCTTTTTTTTTTTCCTTTTTTGCTTTTGGGCCAATCTCAGTTGTGCTCAGGCTTACTCCTGGCTCTGCATTTAGGGATCACTCCTGGTGGGGATGAGTGGGGTTTATGGGATCAAACCCAGGTCAGCCATGTGCAAGGCAAGTAGTTCACTGTACTATTGCTCTGAACCTTTCATATATTTTTTTGTATACATGAATTTTGAGGGTTTTAAAAATTAGTATTTCTCATTTTTGGCTATAGGTTTCTTCTCCCTGTATCACATTCCTTCAAGTTTATTCTGACTTTATAAATGAAATTTCATGTAAAAAATGTACTAATGCAGCAATCATTAAATGTTATGTCTAATGTTAGTTATCATTTGTAAGTAAATTGAAATCAATCTAGAATTTCACTGCAAGTTTCAACTTGTGGAGCTTTTTGTTTGGGGGGGGGGGGTTTGTTTAGTTTTTGTTTTGGGAGACAAATCCATCTGTGCTCAAGGACCATTCCTGGCAGGCCTCAGGGTCAATATTCAAATATAGGTAAGACATGTGCAAGGCAAACACCCTATACCCTAAACTATCATTTGGGCAAGTTTTAATTTGCTTATGCCATTATTTTTAAATCCTAAGAAGGATAGTAAGTAGTGATTTTATACAGGGCTAACCAAGTTCTTTCTTTCTAATTCCCTAAAGATTCTGGGCAGAACTTCCTATAGCGACTATTCTTCCTAATGAATTACAGGCCTGGTATCATCAAAATTAAACAAAGTGCAACTTTCTGGCCCATTGAAGACTTTAGTCATATCATAAAACTAGTAACCAATATGCTGAGCTAATGAAAATTACAAGTGCTTTTATGGAAATGCTAGATGGTTGGCTCAAATAATGTCACCATTATAGAGAGAATTCTAATTTGAACTTATTGGTACCACTTAGACTCTAGTCTCTGTACTAATCTCTGGAGACAAAAATAGAAAGAAAACATAGTAGCATAGGGTTGCCAAATAGGAAATTCAACATAATTGCTTAAGTTTCTAATTTAAGCTATTAGCTGGCCAAATAAATTTGTGTTTCTTACTTTCCCTCCTCTGTTATCTGATAACTTACAGCACTTGGCAGACCTATGCTTAAAATTTCACAAATTAGTTCCCATCTAACTAATCATCATCATTCACTTTAGGAAAATTAAATGTGAGATAATTAAATGAGTCTTTGTGGATGAAATTATTTGATGGTGCTAACCTAGACTTGACCTGCTGTGTATGGCATGTTAGACTCCCTGAAAAAAAATCAATGCATTATTTGAGATTTAACAGATACTGTTGTGACCAGCTATAATTATAAAAGGGGAAATTTTCAACATTTGTAGATAGGAAGCATAATTTTAGATGGCTTCCAAATATTACTTATCAGTTGGTTTTTTTCTTTATGAGATGTGAAGATATTGCTGTGCAATTTATACTGGATCACGAGCTCTACACCTGCTATGCTTTAATTACATTTTTGTTCATTCAAACGTTTAGACCTTGTGTATGTTTTCAAATCATTCTCACTCTAGTGGCAATTTCCCAGTGTGGCTGTGGGTGAAAAGGGCCTTTGAAATGGTGCTTTCTCTGGCGTGCTTCAGAAAGGAAGGCAGCACATGAAGAAGAACCTCAGAAGATGAGGGCCAGGTTTGAAGCACAGTTTCATTAATACTGGATGGCAGAAAAGGAGCCAAGTCCCAGATAATGAGGAAGGAGTTGCAATTTTTTTAAAAGCTATCTGGTGACAGGGAAAACAAAAATGACATTCAGCTGACGAATGAGCGGAGTTTGACCTAGCCTTTTGACCCTTGACAATCAATCTTACCTGCTACTTCATAAAGAATTATAGCTATGCCACTCACATTTGACTCTGGATTTTTACTATTCCCTTTACCTTTTTTTTTTGAATACATGGTCCAAGAAGATAAATGTTTATGTTGTATATAGCAGAGAGGAGGAAATATGGGACGCTCAGAAAGGGGGGAGGACTGAAAAAGAGAAGAGAGCAACAAGACCAACAGCCATAAAATGGTTTATACATGCAATTCAGAATTGTCAGGGATATTTTTTATGTGACTGACCAAAATAGCAACTGGAAATAACTGATGACCCCATATACCTAGTCTTGATGTGAAAGCGAGAAGAGTAGGGATGAAATCTAAGTCTGCCTTCCAGCCCAGCCTGCCACTGCTCCCCACTCCACCTTCCTCAAAAGGCACCAAATGAATTTTGATGAGTCCATTCCCTATCTACCTAACTACAAGCTCTGATGACAGTGTACACTGTGAAGGGCTTCAGTGCCTCATTACAGGAAAGGACTGCCATTGAGTCCAGGCTACTGAGGAGCTGTTTTCAAGAGATGTTAACATCACCAATGCAAGTACTAAACCATTTCTGCTCTGTCTCAACCAGGGGGCTGTCAGTCTGTCAGGGTGAAACATGTCTCGATGCTTTATTATTTGATGTATACTTTAATGCAGTTTGTATCCAGACACTAAAACTGAGGCTAGTGAATGAGAGCAAGTTTGTGAAGTTGGCCCAGTGCAAAAGCTGACCATGGGGACTTGTTTATAGAAGTGAATCTATGGAGTGAATCTTTATAGAGTGAATCTCATTTTCACAACTTTGAGCCTTCAGCAGCACATGAAGAAGCAAAGCAACATACCTGACTATCTTAACCCTCCTGGATCACTGGGAATGCAGAGTTCTGCTGTTAGCCTGGAATAAGAGAACTTTGTTGAGTGATAAGGAGAATAATGGAGAGCAGTATCAACTATTAAAATTTTTTAGAGCAGGTTTTGTACAAATTTCTTCATATGGTGTCCATTTCCGGAACTGAATACTATGCTTCAACTGGCTCAGTCTTCTTGAAGAAAGGAAGGATCCAAGCAAATAAGAATAGTATTGTGTGAAAAGCCAGCAGCTAACCACCAGTTCCTTTCTGGGTAACAGGGATTCTGCTTTGCCCGTGTCCACATGGCAGCCATATCTCAGTCAAGGTGTAACCCTCCTTTGGTCTGGAGTTTCTTACTCTCAGAATCCACAGGCTGGCAAGTCGTTTCAGAGGTGATTCTTGGCTATATGTTTGAAAATCATCTCCCCTCAAAATAGTGGAAGCTTGTTAATGGAGGAAGTGAGGGCAGTACTTCTGACAGTCTAACAAGATGACAGAATTTATGAAGCTCTACCAAAGAAAGTCTATTCATATAATAAGGCCACAGGGGGCCTGTCAAACTCCCCTTGAATTTGTTTTTTCTTTTCTCACTCCTTTTTGTTGGAAGGCCTTTCCTTGGCCTTCCTTCTCATCCACATAGTCAGGATGACACTGGAGATGAGTGGGCATGTTTTCTCATAAGTATTGGTGGGCCCACCTCTGCACAGGAGTTTTGCTGACAAGGGAGAGTTGTGTGGGCCATGTCCTTGCATGCAAAAGTACCTATGGCATCAAGTAGGAAGCATCTTCAGATCAAGTTAAATATATCGACTTAAAATAAGAACTTGTTAGGTCCATCAATATGGTGTAACAGGAAGACACCTGACTTGCATACAGTTAACCCAGGTTCAATCTCCAGACTTGCATATGGTCCTCCAAGTTCACCAAGAGTGATCTCTGAGCTCAGAGCCAGGAGTAAGCCCTAAGCACTGCCAGGCTTACTCCTGGCAAACAAACAAAGCTAAAATAAAACAGCAGTTAGTTGTATTTTCATTTTAAAATAATAGAGCATTAATTTACTAACTATATGTATGTATATATGTTAGAATTAATGCCTGTATATGCCTCTTCAAAGCATATGGATCACACTACAGTCACCACCAAAGTTTAGTATCCTTGTAATTCAAATGAAAGGTGATAGCTCTCTTTCATAACTGATGAAATGGGTATTAATCTTAGTGTCTCTGGAATAGAATCACCTTGGCTCCAATAATCAAGGGAGACTTGATGATGATGATGATGATGATGATAATGATGATGATGACAATAACAATATTAGCAACTTGGGCTGAAAATGGAGCAGAAGAGTTGAAATGCAAAAGGGAAGAAGGATAAAGAATGTAGATAGATATTATACAAGAGCATGACTTGCTAGCTGTAAGCCATTCAGTTGCAGAAAATAAATCATTTTTTCTTTAACTTATATTTTTATGAAAGGTCACACTGGCTTGCAACACTTGATGTTTTGGGGGAATCATTTTATACCTATTCAGGTATATTACCATCCCACTTCCACCATGGAAAGTGCCAGTGTTAGGTCCACCAGTCTATTGGTTTCCCCTCTACCCTTTTGTTTTTCTCTTCCCTCCTTCCCTGGGAACTTCAGTTCTGTGGTCAAAATCCAAAGTCTGATTTTGTCTGTACCCTTGTTTTATTTTCGTTTTGCATAAGTGGATGATCAAGTATTTTCTTTCTCCTCAATAGAGATCAGGGCTGGAAGGACCAGCCCACGGTATGAAGCTTACCACAAAAAGTGGTTAGTTTAGTTAGAAAAATAACTGCACTTACAATTATCATGACAATGGTAGTAAGTAAGAGAAATAGAATGCCTGTCTTGAATATAGGCTGGGGGTCAGGGAGGTGGGAAATAGAAGGCAGTGGTGGTGGAAATATTGCACTGGTGAACGAGAGTGTCCTTTTTTTACAAACATGTTTGTAATTGTGGTGTTTAAATAAAGATATTAATTAAAAAATTTTTGGTTGCAAAAAAAAAGAATTTTTCTTTCTCTTGACTATTTTTAATTGAATAGTCACCTCAGGTTTCATTCACATTGTTGCAAATTAATTGCGTTTTTTCCATTATGAAAATGAGGTCTGATAATATCATTTCACTATGGAAAAAGCAAATATGGTTCTCTGATCGTTACTAGATTCAGTTCTGGATTACCCCCAAGTACCACCAGAGTGACTGGGTATCCCCAATACTGTATATCCTGAGCAGTACTTGCATCCTTGAGCACTATGTCCTCATTAACCAAGAGTAGCTTGAGGGGCCCTGGGAACTCCTGAACATTACTTAGGGGTTCCATTCCCAAGACAAATTTTCCCTTGTTCAAAAGATGTACTTCATATATTTTTCCTCTTAACACAACTTCAAAATTCATTGGAGAGAAGGAAAGAGCTATCACAGATATGAAAGCAAGAGCATTTTTCCAACCTCTGCCTATCTAGACCTCATCTAGATAACTAGATGAAGTGAGAGCTTTATGTGTGTTTGAATCCAGAATAAAAATCATGTCAATTTCGTTTCAAGAAGCAAAAGTCCATCTTATTGTTGAATTTTATGAACTTAAAAAATTGATCACATACTAATTCTTGTACAATTGGGGTTCACAAAATGTACCACAACTCAAGGGAGAGAATGGCTGATCTTGATAATACCAGAATACCGCAGACTAAAGGATCCATAGTCTGACAGAGATGAGTATTATTGAACCAAAATGGCCAGCATATGACAACTGCTTCATTTTGTCTTCCTTCTCTTGTAATAGTTGACTAACATCTGACCCCAGGAAAAACCTCTTGCTGGATTCTTGACATTTACTTTCATAATTATGGAGGCAGCCTGTGCTTTTCTATCAACAGAGCCCATAAAATTGAAACATTCTAGAATCAGGTCTGAGATTAGTCCTGCAGTGAGATCAGGATAGATTTGGGGAGAACTTTTCATCTAGTTGGAACATTCAGATCTCCCATAGTTGATGAATTTAGTGGAAAAGACTATGACCATATTCTATGGTGGCTCATGCTAATTACTCTAGTGATGAAAGACTCCATATATAGGTTTGAATCCTTGTCTTGAAAGCAAGATCACTAAAAGGGCTTTCTCTTTCCAGACTTTCTCTCCTCCCCTCATTAAAAAAAGGTGAGAGAGAGAGATTAATTTTTAATTAGCTTTTGCATAGTTCTAGTGCAATGAGTGTATTGTTAGCAAATACTGGAGTTAAAAGCATGTATGTGTTTATGTATGAGAGAGACACACAGAGAGAGACAGGGAGAGAGAAAGTAGAGAAATGGGTTATTTAACCAATGCAGAAAATTGCTTTCACCTTTTTCTTTAATGGGTGAATTGTGAATATGACAGTTGAATGGTTTAAAGAAATGGTATCCTGGGTCTGAGATAGCATGGTCCTGTGTGGTATTTTATCTTGCTGAGAATTAATAAAACCATGTTTTTCAAAATAAGAGCCACATCTTTTAGTCAAATTATCTTATCTATAAAAAAGAATTCTTTGCAAATATAAGCAACTTGGAACAATTAATCCCATACATTTCACACCGGATAGTGCACTACCCCTGAGAGTCTCAAAGCCCTACTTCTAGAGAGCAGTATTTGTTATCAGTCCTTAACCCTTCACACCTTAGTGGGAATTAACTTGGAACTAGAGGTGCTGTTATCAGATCTTTACACCTTCCTGTAAATTACTGCATCATACAGATGTCCTCTATAATAGCTTAACAAGAACAAAGTCACATACTTTATTTAAGGAACTGAAGCCAAGCAAGATTAAGGTACAATATGCATTATTGGAATAACTTAGAAAATACAATTTTCTAGTTAGTAATATCAGAATGGAACCTTGTTTTCCTATATGAACTTCTAAGAATTCTCTGAATTTTTATCATTCTTGCCACAAAACACACAATAAATTATCTGCTTCCCATTGGTTATCTGAATTCCAAGATGAATCATTTCCAGTAGCATCACTCCTGATTGCTCTGTCTTGGCAGATATTACTCTGCTTACAAGTTCCTGCCAGTATGGATGGTCTCATTCTTAGGACTCCTTCCTGTATCACTCCCACAGGCAAGCTCCTGCTTTCTTTCATGATTGTGGAGCTGGCCTGTGTTTTCTTGTCTTAAAATTCAGAGCTGTAACAATCAACTCTGTGCCTGTTTGGAATAAACATTGCTTCCCCAGTGCCTAGCCAATGTCTGAAAATGAATGAATAAATGGTTTTGTTTAGTAAAGACCCAGTATATTTATCTCATCCAATGTCACCAGTGTTCTTGAAACCCTGAGTAATTACAATAGTATATAAAGCTTAGAGG
>PVKC010010589.1:10607-25705 GCA_004027635.1 Crocidura indochinensis | reverse complement strand
AAAAGCAAATGCCTTACCTCCATGCTATCTCTCCACCCCTGTAAAAATTCTTCCTCTGGGTTAAAGCGATAGCACAGCAAGTAGGGCATTTACCTTGCATGCAGCCACCAGCCCAGATTTGATCCTCAGTATCCCATATGGTCCACTAAGCCTGTCAGGAGTGATTTCTGAGTGCAGAGCCAGGCATAACCCCTGAGCACTGTTGATCATGACCCCCCACCAAAAAAAAAAAATTCCTCCTCTTATCTTTTTTCCAGCATGAATCAAGCCATTATTTGAGAGATTTCTTTAAAGAGTCAACGGGGAGCAAGGTAATAATGAGAGAAGGAACAGGATTTGAGAAACCATTTGGTAAACTTGCTTGAACATGTATATTTCGCCCAAACCATGGATATGGACATGTAGCATGATGAGCATCAGTGTGAGAGTGAAGATGGAAAACTGAGATGTGAAGTCTGGATGTGGAGGTTGGCTGGTCACAAAGGTCTGAAAGGCAGTCTGGGAAAGACAGATGAAGTTTAAGTAAGGTTGATTCAGAGGATGACAGGGGCTCATCACAGATCAGGTCGGTTACAGCACAGTTCAGCATATACACACACAGATGATGTGTATAGAAAGGAGCAATGAATTTCAAGCTCACATCTTCAGTCCTAGCAGTGAGTTGCCTGCCAGGCACCTGTGGAGAAGGAGCTGTGACAATCTCTCAAGGATTGTAGGAAGGGAATTCTGGCACTGGATAAATGCTGAGCATCCTGGCAGTGATAAGGGTGGAAAGCTCTAAGAAAACAGGTACAGAGTTAGAAGACAAGATGGCTGGGGGTACTGATTAAACTTGTGGCTACAAGTTGGAGTCAAGATTTCACAGGAAGTGTTCTAGAGGGATTTCAGAGGGCTGGCACACTTATTTCCAGTATTTCTTGGTAAAACAGCCAGTTGTCCTGAGAGGATGGTGGTAACCAGTAGGCTCCCCTGCCCTCTGTGCCCCAGGCTCATGCCTTTAAAGGGAAGAGTTTGATAGACTCCACAACCGTGAGCTCCCTTAGGCCCTGCCTGTGTAACCACCGAGTGGAAGGGACTGAAGTGTGCCAAGGGCTTAACCAACCTGAATAAGCAGGGTTCGCAAATCAAAGGCGGGTTTAATCCCCTCAAAGTCAAGTTTGACAAAAAGTAATATCATGGGGTTTCTTCTGGCTTATCTTTGCTCTTGAACTATTTTAAGTGCTTGAAACTCGGCACTTTATTTCCCACAGCTTTCAGCACTGAGAAATGGAATGTTCGCCTCGATTTAAAATTTTGTAATCACTTTCTGTTTTATTATTATGTTTTTAGATTTTTGATTTTTTTAAATATTATAAATTTCTGCAGCATAAATCTGGAGCAGAAAGATAATCTCACAGATAACTAGTCCTATAAGGGCCCTTCTTTTGGTACCATTGACAGAAACATAGAGCCTCTGGACCCAAGTTTAAGCCTCATGATACACTGGTGGTAACAGTACTGATCATCACTGCCACCAGTTAAACATGGATTTTGATTCTTATAGATGGCTACAAACACACTTTCTCACATATACCTCAGATAATTTCCAAGAGTAACCATTTATGTATTGTAGAGACAAGCCTATAGTCCTTCAAAGTCAAGGTTCAGCAGAGATCATAGAGAAGATAGGATGTTTATGGGTTTTATTTCAGACGACCTGGCCCCAGATACCATATAGCCTCTATCAGCACTCTCAACACCTGGCAATTCCTATTTCCTTTTTTAATAGAAGTCATTTTCCCTTCCACTCATAAATTCACATGGAGTTGCTGGGTCAGGGAGAGCTCAAAGGGCTCAAAGCATGGATCTTGAATGCCTGAGGTCCCAACATTACATAGCCAACCCCCAATCAATGGCTGGTGTGTCCCTGATGACCCCCAACCCCAATAGGCCTGAGCACCAACCATAAAGCCTGTACAACCAGAGTTAAATAGCACCGGGAGAGGCCTCTGAGTTCCCAAACACCTTGGAGAGCCTCAATCCACCCAAATGAAGTTGCCATGGTTCATACATCAGGAAGAAAAATGCAGAGCCAAATCCTCGCTTCTGAAGCAACAGTGAGAAGCTCTAAGATTCTTTGGATCTCAGTATGTAGACCAGGAATTTAGTTCAAAGCTTTCATTTTTTGAAAAGCCAACCAAGGTCAAGAGAAGTAAAATACATGGTTCAACAAAGAAAGACTTAATCATAAGCTCCATTCCTTGAGCTGTACAGACACCAAGATCTCTAGATACAGAGGTCTGATTTTACCATCCATGACGAAGCAGAAGTCTTCCATACACCACAAAAGCACCGAAGGAAGAGTAAATGATCATGCAAGGAGTCTATAGTTAATCCCATGGAAGTATATTTCAGGGGTGGAGAAACCCTGTATCTCCTAGGCCAACAGAATTCGCTCTATAATATCCCCAATAGTTACTGTGCCTATGCAGGAGGAAAAAAGCACAAAATAATCATTTTATCCACATATATATTGATTTATTGATAGATTTTTTGACATCTGTTTTTGGTGTAAATATTGAAGTTGATGTCTCCAATTTTATTTTATTTTATTTTATTTTATCTTTCTCTTTCTTTTTGCACTCTGGCATGGTTTGATTTCAGGACTGAGACTATTATGTAGTGCTTGTCTTTATTGCTGTAGTGCTCACTGGATATTTAATTTGATATTTCTTTCTGTATTGTAGTGTTTCAATTACCTTTTTCATGTCTTCTCTCAAACTGAGGTTGAAAGCCTCTAGAAGGACTCCACCCATTTTCACCTTATTTGATTTTTCTTTTATTTATTTATTTATTTATTTATTTATTTTACCCCTTTCTATTGCTCTTCTTTCCTTCAAACAAAACCACATAACTCAAACTATCTAGCGCCACCTCTCAAGTAGAGGGGGAAACCAGGGAAGGTATCAGGATTAAACAGATATATGGTCACTAATAGTAAGCTAGACAAAGAGAGGACTACCTACTCTAGCAGCCCAGGGGGGCGGGTGATGGTGGGGGATATGGGTTGCAGGAAGGGAACGGGGATGGGGGGAGAACAAATTTGGTGATGGGTATTCCCCTGATTCAATGTTAATATGTACCTAAAATACTACTGTGAAAGATATGTAAGCCAATATGACCAAAATAAAAATTTTAAAAATACATGGCTCAAAGTCACTAGGTCTGTGGCTTGCTAACCACCTAAACCCAATTGAGTCCCAGACCACTCATCTACTCCTTAGCCCCTAATGACTTCTAATCCCACTCAGTACTCCCTTGCACCCAAACCCCTTCTCTGGGGGTCTTGTGAGAGTCAGAGAGCTCAGGTGGCATTTCAAGGATCATCTGGCTCAGGATATACTTGAAACTGTCCAAACCTTTGTTTGATGTCTGTTTCTGTTGTTGTGACAGAGTCAAACCAAACTTGGGTAAATTTGTATCCTTGAAATTATTCCTCTTCCTTTCAATGTGTACTTTAAAAATGCATACAATTTGGCAGGGATGATAGGCTGGTACCTAAATGATGCTCTCTCCTCTCAGAAACAAAGTCAGGGGTAGCCCCATAATTTTGTGGGGGGACAATGATGATCCTCTATTGATGGGCATTGAGGTGATTGCAGGTTTGATGTGCATTGTTGGGTTTGAATGCTGTTTTTCATCTCTTTTTATTTCTTCTGCCCAAATTGCAGATCTGATGGGAATCTTGTTCAGTCATTCTGAAGATAGGCAGAATCTCCAGGAAAGCAGAGCAGTAAGAGTTGGAACCTGGGCCCTTGTGTTTAGGGTATCCCCCACATCAGACCCCTGGAGAATCCAAGGGCATAAAGTGAATCCAGTACACTTCAGTGTGGTTTAAATAACCAATATCTGGGGGAACAATCTTTCTACTAGCACTGTAACTCAGTCCTATAGTGTAGATAGCTCTGGTGTCAGACATGCATGCACACAAACACACGCAGAGGACGCACATTTGCAATGAAATGCTCACAGATATGCATGTGTGACATGAACACATGCATGTGAGCATACAGAACACATGCATGCATGTACAAACATATAAATCCAGGACTGAATACTGAAGTCACACATTAGCACTGGCACCTTGAATATCTACTAGTATGAATCATTTTCCACTCCCAGGGAAACATTTCTTCACATATCCTGCCTTAGCCCTTAAACAAAAGACCAATGTGTCCAAATACTACAAACTAGAGGGAGACTGACACTGTCAACATCAGGGCCAGATGTGGCTTCAGAGCACAGGGAAACTCTTGGATCTTAACTCATCAAATTCTCCTTGGAGAGCACTGATGCTACACGTTTCTGCAGAATAAAGAGGTATTATTTTCGAGAAGGGAAATATCCTTTCTATTTGTTTCTTCATCTTTGCATTTTTGGTTCCATCAATATAGCTGAATTAGTGAATTATTAATGAGTGGCATGTGGAAACGGAGCAGCAGTTTGCAATACTAAACAACTCATGAAACTTCAATTCATACACCTAGTTCTAGAAGAAATATAAATGATCATGTATCTTTACATTGAAAACTAGATTTTTTAATTTTTAATTAAAATTATTTTAATTGAATCACCATGAGATACAGAGTTACAAAGTCATTAATGATTAAGTTTAAGTCATATATTGTTCCAATATCCATCCATCCCTTCATCAGTGCACAGACCCCACTACCAATGTTGTCAGGTTCCCTCTCACCCACCTCTCCTCTCCCTAGCCTGCCCCTATGGCAATAGAGTCTTTTTAAAAGTGACACTTTTAGTTTAATTTTGTAAAAATGTTTATGAAGATTTAACAAAGGGTTTTAAGAAGTTAAACAATTCATAGCTGCTTAAATTTTAGCATATTATTTATAATTTATATATTGCTTTTCTATTTAAATGAATTTTGTTTGAAAACTTTAAGATATTTTTAATATTTTACTTGGGCTGGAGAGATAATACAGTGATTAGGGCATTTGCTTTGCATGTAGCCAACCTGGATTTGATCCCTGATACCACATATTTGAGTCTGCCATTAGAAAACCAGAAGTTAATTCCTAAGCTATGTGTGGTTCCAAAACACATACACACAAAAATGATTATATTCCAATATCTTTTACTATTTTGTCAACTTTCAGTGACATAGATAATTGACTATATATTTTGCTATTATAAAATTAGATGTCAATATAGCAGAACACATATTTATGGTTGATATATAATATTTTATTCTTTGATATGGTATATTATCCACTTTATTCTTGCCTTCAGTCCTATAAATATGAGGAAGATGCTTATTTTGAGTCTCTCTTAGAGTAATTAAACAATGCCCTAAACCTAAACGGGATATCCTTGTTGGTTTCTTTTATTTGTTTTGTCGCTGAGAGGTTACTCTTGGCTCTGTACTCAAAAATCACTCCTGACAGGCTCGGGACCATATGGGTTGCTGGGTATTAAACTCAATTTGGCCACATGCAAGGCAAATGCCTTCCCTGCTGTGCTATCACTTCTCTTCTACCCTTGTTGATTTCTTGTTGATACCCTAAAACCCACAG
The DNA here is from genome assembly GCA_004027635.1 of Crocidura indochinensis. Taxonomy (NCBI): domain Eukaryota; kingdom Metazoa; phylum Chordata; class Mammalia; order Eulipotyphla; family Soricidae; genus Crocidura; species Crocidura indochinensis. The sequence goes on along the minus strand of PVKC010010589.1, from coordinate 20,132 downwards.
TAGTGAGAAATAAAATAACAAATGGCAATCATCAAAATGACTCAATGACTACTTCTACATCCTCTGAGTGGTATATTGGGCTTGAAGTATTTGTCACTAGGCATTGTTTTGGCACAAACACTGTTTTCAGATAAATGTATAGATTGATTATCTATTTTTGGCTAACAAATTGTCCCAAACTTAGCAGCTGCAAACAACACATGTTTCTCTCTCCAATTCTGAGCCAAGAGTCTGTATAGCTTGTGGGTGCTCTGCTCTATAATTAGGCTATAACCAGAGTGCTGATGGGCTGCATTCTCATCTGAGGGTTTGACTAGGGATGAATATAAGCTCTCAGTATTTGCAGCACTTAGGGACACTGTTGTCCCATCTTACTGTGTACTGCCTAGAAGTCATGCTAAGATCCACCTGGTCCTCTTCACAGGTTCTTGCTTATCTGGTAGGGAGGGTTACACCAGTGTTGCTTTGAGAACCAGGCAGTGCTGGTACTCAAACCTGAAGCTCTCACATGTAGAGGACATGCTTCAGCCTTCTGCACCCTCTTCCTGACTCCTCAATACAGGGCTATCTTCTTGTTCAAAACTAACAGGTTATAGTCATATAAAGTTGAATCTTGTATAATGTAATTATGGTGTTATAGTCTCTTATTATTCCATCCTAGATCAATACTTCTCAGCAGAGAGATATACAGTCCCCTAGAAGCCTCCAGGACATTCAAGGAGGACAAAAGAAAAATTGCATAAGTAGGGACCAAAACATAAGACTAGGAGTCATAGGTCATACTTATAAAATTAGCCCCCTCAGTAAGAAAAAAGGTTGGAAAGTACCATGGACAGAAAGGGTTGTAAAACACTGATTAAGACAATTCAAGAGATGACATCCTCTCCCTTTTGTCAGATCCCATAGATTGCAAATAAATCATAGAGACCTACCATGCTAAGGAGAGATTAGACAGGGACACTACAGAGTCACAGTTATTGTGGGTCACCTTAGTACATTTCGATCACAGTATGTGTTCTTGCATCCTGGCAGAATGGAGAGATCTTAAAAAAAAAAAAACACCATTCTACCCAGAGAAGTCAAATGGACATAACTTTCAGAAAAATGTTTACCCTAATTGTAAAACCCCAAGTTCCCACACTAAACAACCATTGCTATTTGTCACAGGTCTTTCTAGGTGTCTAACCAAATCAACAGTAATCTTTCACTTTGTGCCCTCTGCCTAGTTAATTTTAGGTGTACAGATATCACATAGCATTTGTAGCTGTGGGACATGTATTCAGCAACAATTTCCCCCTAGTTCCCTGACAGCCTAGTGCTCTAAAGACACATGAAAGAAGGCCCCCAAGCCCATCTGTCATCTGAGCTTGAAGTCTAGTGAATAAGACAAGAATAAATGTCCAAGAACAAAATTCTGTTCTAAAACCATCTCTTACTTCCTGAGCCTTCCACTCACAGCCAATCTCCTCCTCTTCCTTCCTTTTTTTCTCCCTCTTTATCTGCCTTCTCTTCCTCCTCCTTCTCCCCTGGGCATCCACACTGCTGAGCTCCTGCTCAGAGTTCTACAACCTGTTTTATAGCCTTGTGGGCCTTGCCTATCATTCTAAAATCATTCTCATTGCACTATATAAATGTCACTGGTGAAGTCAGATCCCAAGATGTAGAAGTCACTGGTGAGGTTGGATACCGGTGAGTAGAATACTCACAAAGAAGCACCCAACAGTCACTTCAGGAGAGTAACTCAGTTTATTGTAAGTGGGGAATGGATATTTATATTAACTAAGATTAGGGTGTGGACTCTGTGTCAGCCAATCAAGTAGAATGGGGATTAAAACAGGGTGTGTGTTTCTATGTTTAGGCAAGACAGGGTAAGGGAATTTGGGAAAGCAAGGTGTGTGTTTTGGGTGTTAAAACAGGGTATGTGCTTAAGGTGATTAGCTATGGCACTGGGAGATCTTTGAGGGTAGGATGATTTATTGGAACCATCACTGTCTCAGAGTTAACTCTTAACATTGGTCCAGATGGTTGGTTAGACAAATAGATAGATAAATGAATGAATGGGTAGAGTGACAAAGTGACAAAAGATCTATGTAATGGAAAGCAATGAAGGACTAAAGTTGTCCACATTTTGATGCTTCTCTGAACTTCTTCCTAATTTTTCCATTAGTAAAAATTTGTACTATAGGGGCCAGAGTGGTAGCACAGCAATAGGGTGTTTGTCTTGCATACATTCAACACAAGACGGACCGTGGTTCAATTCCTGGTCACCTGAGCCTGCCAGGAGCTATTTCTGTGTGCAAAGCCAGGAGCAACCCCTGAGCGTGCCAGGTGTGGCCCAAAAACGACAACAAAAATTGTACTATATCATATGCAACAACACAAGCAGACAAAACTTTAATTTATCCCCTAAAGTTCTATATCTATTTGAAGTTTAGACTCAAAAAGGTGCAATTTCAGAGTGGGAAGGTTTAGAGATGTGCCTGGAAAGGGGACATGGTGAAGCCTTTTAGGTTCTCAGAAAGAACCTATAACTTTATACAGTTGTGAGTCTACACATAGGTAAAAATATATCAAGCTGTGCATGTGTAAGTCATGAGCCTTACATTCATTTTTGTAGACTGAATTGAAAGGCGAAGGTGATGGGTGTGTGCCTGGAAGCCTCATGGAAAGCTCGAAGCCTGGTGCTTAAAGGAGACAGCACTATCGGAGAAAGTGGAGAGTGGTGTCCGCGTGCCAGCGTCTCCAAGGCAGCCGGCGAAGAATCCTGCTTGGCTCTTTAATTCGCTGCTCCCACGTCTTGGTGACGCGGACAGATGCCTCTGGAGGCTGCTCCCATTTCCTCTGGGCCACTTGCTTCTACTCGGTAGACCTTGAAGATCAAGTGCAACTTTGCTAAATGGCTCCCAGGAGCCTTCACTGAAGCCAGGGGACCTCACAGGCCAAGCTGTGAGAGGCTGATTTGACTCTCCTAGAGGGAAAGGGACATCTCACATGCAATGCTTCATGCTGGTGAAGGGCTAAAGATGATTGGATCCTCTCTGCCTCTGCTCACTGCTTTAGTAGCAGTATGTGGGAAAACAGTCAGGATCCCTCCTGATAAGATTCTAGATTGTCATTTCTGCTAGCTCACAAGCACCTATGTTGGCTCTTCTCTATGATGCTTAAGTAGTAAGGGGGCTGTAGAGAATACACTGGGTAAGATGTTTGCCTTATACATGGCTGACCTAAGTTTTAATCTGGCATCCCATAAAGGCATCCTCTAAGTCCACCAGGAGTGATCCCTGAGAGCAGAGATAGGAGTAAGTCCTAGGCCCTGCCAGATATGGCCCCAAACTAAAACTAAACAAATAAATAAAAAAAAATAGGGGCTGGAGTGATAGAGCAGCGGTAGTACATTTACCTTGCATGCAGCTGACCCAATACAAACCACGGTTTGATCCCTGGCATCCCAAGCCAGGAGCGATTTCTGAGCACATAGCCAGGAGTGACCCCTGAGAATCACCGGGTGTGATTTAAAATAATAAAAAAAAAAAAACTAGTCATCTGCACTAGACTTAATAGACTCATCATGTGAGACTCACCTAGGAAAGATGATGTCAAAAAATAAACAAGTGTTTACATGTCAGACATCAGGCTTGGCAGAAAAAGCACATTCTTGACAAGGAGAAATGTTTCCTTGTCTAAGCCCTGAGGATGAAGCCACATCCTCCTGCTATTACTCTAAAGAGCATACAAAGTATGATTTCACTTTTCACTGGACTTAAACTACCCAAACTGAACCGTTACAGAAGAGAAGTTAAAAGTGTCCTGTGCATACTGGGCTTCTCCCACCACCATAAGAACTCTGGATGCTCATTTATAGCCAGATTAAATCACTTGCAAGGCCTGTGTATTCTCCATGTGGCTAAGGGATTTACACATCAAAATTCAATCATTCACTGAAGCATCAGTCACCCTTATACCAGAGAAACAGAGGGGTGGGAAGGACAGCAAAGACATAAAGATGCTTCCTGCCAAGTAAAAGAAGAGAAGAAAAAACAGGACAAGAGAGGTAAGGAGGTGCGGGTGAACTTGACCAGCTACCTCTGTTGACTGTGTATAGGCCAAAAAAGGAGCAACTGGAATGCCATTTACACCACCTGCTCACTATCAACTGCATCTCATCACTTTACAAATAAAGAAGCAATAGCAGAGAGGATATATATGTAGTTCCTGTCCCTCAGCTCTGAACTCCACCTCTGTATTCAGCTCTGTTGGAAATGCAAACCCACAGATCATTGCACTCCTTTGACAGCTGGTGCTTCATCCATTTCTGTCAGCAAGAGGCACTAGAGGGAGACTGCATTTTAATAGAGGGATGCTCCTGGCAGAAGTCATGCCTCATCCCCTGGCATTAGAAGTTGATTCTACTTTTCGATTCTTTCACACTTTCAGACTAGCTGTACTGCAGGGTGTAACAACTGTGGGGAGTGGGTAGGAGTCCATTTCCCCAGGGTCAGTCTGTGTTCCAAGATGCCATCCGAAGGCCTTTGCTCACACCTGTCAATTGGTGTCTGATATCAGACCAGGCTTGATGACTCCAAAACCTAATTTTCTACCCACTGCATCTACTATATCTATAGACTAATATCTTCAAAGAGTCTGCAATCAAATGTTCCTTAAACCCAACCTGTAGCTGGAGAGGTAGCACAGGAATCAATGCACTTGTCTCGTAGGCCTTGCAGGCAGTCAACCCTGGTAGGATCTTGCAAGTGATCCCCTAAGCACCAACAGGGATCATTCCTGAGCACTAATCCAGGAATAGCCCTTGAGCACCACAAGCAACACAAAACAACAACAAAAAAAGGCAAAACAAAGAATAACCAACTATCCTGATTTATATTTATTCCACCTTACTAGTTCTGTGACCTGAGACAAGTTACTAATTTCACTGTACCTGAATTTCCTATCAGAAACCTATAAATGGTCATAAAACCTATCACAAGGAAGTTGTGAAGCAATAACACCCTCAAGAAGCAAACAGCAGGGGCATGGACCAATAATACAGTTGCTAAGATTCTTGCTTAGTATGCAGTCAACCCATATGGTCCCCCCAGCATGGCCAGAGTAAGTTTTGAGTGCAAATCCACGAGCAACCCCTGAGCATCACTGAGTATGGTCCAAAAAGAAACAAAGAAAAGAACAGGAGGGGAGCCAGAGAGATAGCATGGAAGTAGAGTGCCTTGCATGCAGAAAGACAATGGTTCAAATCCCAGCATCCCAACTGGTCCCCCAAGCCTACCAGGAGCTATTTCTGAGCATAGAGCCAGGAGTAACCCCTGAGCACTGCTGAGCATGACCCCCTCCCCAAATGAAAAGAACAGGAGCAAGAGGAGAAGGAAGAAGAGGAAGAGGAGGAAGAAGAGAAGGAGGAAGAGGAGAAGGAAGAAGAGAAGAAGAAGAAGAGGAAGAAGAAGAAGAAGAAGAAGAAGAAGAAGAAGAAGAAGAAGAAGAAGAAGAAGAAGAAGAAGAAGAAGAAGAAGAAGAAGAAGAAGAAGAAGAAGAAGAGAAAGAGGAGGAGGAGTGGCAATGAATAGTAGAGCTAAAGAAATAATTCAGGGGTTAATATACCTGCCTTGCCATACTAAACAAAAGGGAAATCTTACTTATAAAAACAAGTTCTTATCTACTAGGGATAAGAACGCATACTTTTTTACAACACAGGGGCATCTCCCACCTTGAACATATGTCATGTGGACCCAACTTAGACCCCAGGGGATTAGACACCAACTGTCCAGCCTTGAACCCTGTATTCTAGACATAGAAATGACACAGTTCTCCACAATAGCTCCAGGAACTAAATTCTCTCCAGGGCATCCTTAATACTGCTCTGACACCAACATGTGCCAGTTTTAAAATGATATCCTGACAATGGAAACAACTTGATCTAAGAGCAGGTTGTCCTGCCTCACTAGCCAACAATAAGACAAAATTAGAAGACTTGTCACCCTTTGATAAGTGCAAAAGCCAAGATCGCTATCTACAGATGACTGGTTCTTACAACCATGACTGGACAGTACGTATCCTGGGACCAATAAAAAAAGTTCTAGCCTAGGTTTTGGTCTACGATCTGTAAAACAAATAAGATATCTAATTCCAGAAGTCTGACTGAGACACTCACAACTGAACAGGTCTTCTGGAAACATAATGAAAGGCTCCATACTAGGATCAGCGCAATGACCAAGACCACCAACTACAGAAGACGGATTAAAATGCCAGTGAAGGAACAAAACTTCTAGAACAACAAAGAAAGTCTTTATCATAAGCTCTGTTCCTGGACCTGTGCAGATACCAAGATCTCTAGATACAGAGATCTGATTTTATTACCCATGACGGAGCTGAAACCTTCCATACACCAAAAAAGACACCAAGGGGAGAGTAAATGAACATGCAAGGAGTCTATAGTTATTCCATGACAGTATACTTCAAAGGTGGAGAAACCCTGCAGCTTTTAGGCCAAGGGTATTCTCTCTCTAATATCCCCAATATTTACTGTGCTTATGCAGGAAAAAAACAGCACAAAATAATCTTTTTATTTCTTTATTTCTTTATTTATCTATTTATTTATTTTTTTGATTTCTTTGTTTTGGTTTGGATATTGAAATTGTCTCCATTTTTTATTATTTTTTCTTCTTTTTACTTCTTTTTTTCCTTTTTGGGCTATTATGTTTTTTATTGCAGGATCGTGGTTATTATGTGGTGCTTGCCTTTATTGCTGTAGTGTTCACTGAATTTTTTATTTGATCTCTCGTTTCGTATGGTTGTGGTGTTTCACTTCCTTTTTCCCTTTTCTCTCTCAGACTGAGGTTGAGAGTCTCAAAGTACTCAGCCCATTTCAGCTTATTTGATTTTTACCCCATTTTATTGCTCTTCTTTTCTTCAAACAAAACCACATACCTTGAACTATCTAGTACTGTCTCTCAAATAGAAGGGGAAAGAGTGGAGGGTATCAAGACCAAACAGTTGTATGATCACTAAGTAGTAAGGTAGACACAGAGGGGACCACTTATACTAGCAGCCCAGGGATAAGGGTGGGGGATATGGGATGCAAGATGGGAACGGAGGTGGAGGGAAGACAACTTTGGTGATGGGAATTCCCCTGATATATTGTTAAAAACTACTTGAAAACCTCTCCCCTAAGAAAGAAGAGAAATAGTAGAAAAAGTGTGGTTCTTAGCTTCAAATTGCCTGTTCAGATCTTGGTTTGCTCTTACTGACTGAGCCTGCATATCCATCTTCATCCAGACGAAGCAGGAAAATCAAGAGTGGACATGAACACCCATTCTGTTGTATCCTAGGAAAGAGACTATAAAAGCAAATTGGGGTCACTAACTATGCCAAGTGTTATGAAGTTCCAGGCTCCACCTGGACTAGTGAAACAGACATGTGAGGAGCTTAACAAAGATTCACTGACACTGACCATGGGGTAGCAGGCAAGTCTGTATTTCCCAAGTGTCTCTAAGGCTTTTGGTGTCCCAACTCTCAGAGACATCCCACCAGGACCTGCAACTGGTATGGCACAGTGAGATCCCCGATGCCATTACACACTGCTCACCCATGGTGGCTGACACCCAATATACCTGTCTACCTTGAACTGACTTGCAAGTTGTGGCCATAAGTTTCATTGGTAATTTCCTTCCTTCAGTAACATATAAGAGAATGTTCCACAATTGACAATGAAAACTCCAAAACAAAACCTGAACCCAGAGGTGAAGAATAAGAAAAAAATGGATAAAGATAATGGAGCTTCAGGACACTGAGTCAGAATGGTTATGATCTCTTAAGGACCAAATAAATCCATTTCCTAAAAGCTGAGGGGAGGGGGTGGGGATAACTAGTTATGTCATTCACATTTCTTTTATTAGGGAAAGGTATCATTTTAAAGAGAGAAGATTTTCCATGACACCACACAAATTTAATTAAGCGGGATTTTAAGTCAAAAATATTGAATAACACTATGGATGCTATCTTGCATGGTTGCTTCAGAAGTTATAAAAATTCATTATGTGGCTTCTTATTACTTGATCAAATAGTGTTGGGTCATTGCAACACAAGATTGGTAAATTATCTGCAAAACCATCAAAGATGACAGAGCCTATGAATGCTTTGCCAGACCAGGAAGGAGAATAACACAATTTCTCAAGACACTTCCAGAATATGAATTACTTTTTCCTTTCAAAGGAAGAACAAGAGCATGGCTAAGAATGGAAAGATGCCACTGGAGATGCTTGTGGAAACAGACACAGACATGGCTCAGCCCGGTCATCTCCCTGAGTGTCTGAACTGCAAGCCTCATCTTCCCTCTATTTATCTCCTATCCCCACTGCTTCAACCAGCACAATTCTAGAAGCAAGACTCTTTTCTCTTATCCTGCTGACAGGATCACCATGAGTCATGTCAAAAGATCACACACAGCCAAGAGCAAAGGAAAAAGACAGTGCAATAACCCCCAAGGCAAGACACAGACAACAGGAAGATTTTAAGATTTCAAATGCATAGACTTGAGCTTCAGATCAGTTCACCTTTTTAATTCATTTCTTCTGTGCAAATGGGCATAATATTAATACCCTGTCACACGGGAACAGGAAACAGTCACCAAAATGAAGTTGGTGAGGGACCTCTCTCTAGTATGCTTGGCACATAATGTTTAGCAACTGTGAGCCATGATGATGAGTATTATGTGAATGAAGCTGGTGTTGCTTTGCATGCAAAGATGATACGGCCTCATTCAACAAAGATTGATTATATTACAGAAAGTAATAGTATCACAATCTCAGAGGCTTAACACTGCCAAGTTTATTTTGAATTCACACCAGGGGATCACTTGGGATCACTTGGGATCCCAAGCTGACTGAGGCTTTATTTCTACCTGTGCCCCCATGACCTGCAAGAAGGATCAGAGTGGCTGTCCCATGGTCACTTCTGTGACAGTCCAAGGATCAGTCCACCAGGTCATGGGCACCACCTGCTTTTCCAAATATAGTTTTATTGAAACAGCTGCTTTGTGGACTGAGTGTGGCTACAGAAATGGAGCTGGAGCTGAAATATTCACTGTTTAGTTTATGAAAAGGTTCTCTGACCCCACAGTGATGGATCTTTGAAACAGACAAGAGAGAGAAAATGAAGTATATGGGGAGAGCAGAGGTGGCCCTAAGGACCTGCCCCCACCAATCCTCGGACTAAGCTGCCAAGAAGGCAGTATTTTATAGGCTATTTATGCAGGATCTGAGCCTGCCCAGATCACCTCATCTGGACTCCATTCCAATGATGGGCATCCTCACTCTGGACTGGGAATAAATCCCCAGGGCATAAGACATAAAATTCCAACCCCTCTGCTTGACATTCACACTCTCAATAAGCTGGGGCTTTCTGAGATATTTCATTCTCCAGGTCCTTCCCAGACCATTGCACCCTATTCCTTGCTCCCCATAGTGAGGACTCTATATGGTCAGGCCTTCTGGAGCTTCTTAAACAGGGCCAAATTTC
>PVKC010010589.1:0-10507 GCA_004027635.1 Crocidura indochinensis | reverse complement strand
AGGTACCTTTACCTCCAGCGCCACCACCCGACCCCCTTGTCATAAAAATTTGACAAGATCGAAGAGAGGAGAGAGTAGAAGAGAGAGGGGAGAGAAGAGAGGAGAGATGGGAGAGAGGAGAGAAGAGAGAGAGGAGAGAGACTTGTCATAAAAATTTAGCAAGAGTTGTGACCTAGGATCTGTGCGAACACTAAAATCTCTAATTACAGAAGACTGACTACGAAAACCGCCACTGAGTAGAACTTTTCCTCAAACCATGAAGAAAGACCTTGGAGTTGAACAGTTAGTATGCCTGGAGTCTGTAGTGAGCCTTATGACAGTATGCTTCATGGGTAGAGACACTCTGTTCTAAAAGAAGACTAAGGGTATTTCCTTTCTAATTTCCCCCAACATTTACTGCCTCTATGAAAACAACAAAAGCAACAAAAAGACAAACAAACAAACAAAAAACCCTGCCACACACTCACTCCCCCTTTTTATAATTTTATTTATATCTTCTAGATAGAGACTTCTGCGTTTTTTTTATAGAACCTTGGGACATGAATCACTTTATTTTACCTCATATTTCTACATCTTTTTACAAATTAAGAGGAAAAAAAGATGTGAATGGGATCCATGAGTCAAGTGGCCTCAATTGCGCTGGGTGAAAAAAATTGATCAGAACTAAATACCTAAGCCAAACTAAATACCTAAATACCTATTGTTCTATGACAATAGAATCAAGAGACCCAAACTATAACAAGCTAAACACAAAATGAGCCTGTTACATTAGTAGATCGGGGGGCTAAGGATGAGGGTGTGGGATGCATGCTGGGAACTCCGGTGGAGAAAGGTCAACACTGGTGGTAGGAATGTCCCTAATTCACCATCACTATATGCCTGAAATACAGCTATGAAGGACTTGTAATTCACAATGGCTTTCATAAAAAAATTTTTTTAAAAATTAACAAGAGCTATTGTTCAGGGACCGGAGAGATAGCATGAAAGGTAAGGCGTTTGACTTTCATGCAGAAGGTCATCGGTTTGAATCCCGGCGTCCCATATGGTCCCCCGTGTATGCCAGGAGCAATTTCTGAGCATGGAGCCAGGAGTAACCCCTGAGCACTGCCGGGTGTAACCCCCCCCCCAAAAAAAAAAAGAGCTATTGTTCAGTCCTACATGCAGCTGATCCCAGTTTGGTCCTGGCACCACATTTTGTTCCATGACTAGAGATTACTCCTGAAGCACAGAGCCAAGAGTAGCCCCTAGGCTAGCCTTGAGCATGGCTCAAACCTACTCCCCAAAGAAGTTTAGAGTCCATCCATCATCCTCAAGCTCCATATCTAGCAGGAGTCAGGTGGGAGTAAGACTATTTCTTCTCTATGGAAATAAGCTTGCATCTGCAGAGAGCCTCATGAGCATCAGCTGCTGCAACTATGTGAAGTCTCATGTACACTCTTCTGGTCTGAACCTGAATGTGACATATGAAACAACTGATCAACAAGCAAAGGGATTCCTCACTTTCAGCATCCAAATGTTCACATTGCCATTTGGTTGGAAATTCTAAGGCTTATCACGTCCTTTCCCACATCACTAAACAAAGCATGTGAAAACTTGTTTTATCATCTGTCAGGAAATACAGGTCATCATTATCAACAACAACCATAACCCAGGGCTCTGAAACAATGAGGCTGCTTGAGAACAACTGAACTTCAGGTTTCTTTAAATCTTTTCCACCAATGCCAGAGTTAGATATTCTTTGGTCTGATTTATGTGCCCCTCTGAGTCCCCCTCATTTCTTACTATGAATATGCCAGCCACAAATTCCTTCTAATTTGCTGTTGCTAATCTCCTTAAGAAGTGGGAAAGCAAATCAACTTATTAGAACTCTATGTAAGCCTAGGGCCAGAGGGACTCTCTTCTGAACACAAGGTCCCTGTGACATCTATCTTGGTTAATAAGTTGTAACAACTTTCTGAGTTCATCCCTTCCATGACTGTGTGTAAGCCTGTGTATTTAACAGAAAGGAAGGAAGTAAAGAAGGAAGGAAGGAAGGAAGGAAGGAAGGAAGGAAGGAAGGAGGGAGGGAAGGAAGGAAGGAAGAAAGGAGGAAGGAAGGAGGGAGGGAAGGAAGGAAGGAAGGAGGGAAGAAAGGAAGGAGAGAAGAAAGGAGGGAAGGAAGGAGGGAAGGAAGGAGGAAGGGAAGGAAGGAAAGGAGGGAGGAAGGGAGGGAAGGAGGAAGGGATGGAGGGAAGGCAAGGAGGGAGGAATGGAGGGAAGGAAAGGAGGGAGGGAAGGAAAGGAGGGAAGGAAGGAGGGAGGGCAAGTAATAGTACAAATGGCAGAATTTTTGCCTTGTATGTGGTCAACCAAGGTTCAATTCCCAGTATTCCACATGGACACCCAAGCACCACCAGGAGTGCACAGAGCCAGAAATGATCCCTGAACATTGCTGGGTGGGGAACGGAAGGGAAGGGAAGAGGAGAGGAAAGGAGGGCAGGGCAGGGAAGGGGAGGGGAGGAAAGGAAAAGGAAGGGAAGGGCAGAGGAGGGAAGCAGAGGGAAGGGAAAAAGGGGGGAGGGAAGGAAATGGAAGGGAAAGGTATATGATCCAGCAATATCACTCCTGGCATTTCTCAAAAAAACATCAACTCAAAGATTTATGCATCCTATGTACACAACAACATGATTCACAATAACCAAACATGGTGGTAACTTATATATGGCCTCCATAGAGGACTGGATAAAGAAGCTGTGGTAACCATGCTCAAAGGAGTACTACTCAGCTGCTACAAATAATGAGAACTTTCCTCTTGTGACAACCTGAGTGTAACTTGAGGTGATTTTGCTTAGGGAAATAAGTCAGATGTGAAAGAAATATGCAGAATGCAAATAACCAAAGCAGATGAACTAACAAAAACAACTCTTAGGCCAAGAGTGATGGTTACCAGGAGGAATACTGAAAGAAGAACTGGGAGCAATTAGTAGAGGGGATGGATCTAATCACGTGAAAAACACTAGAAATCTGGGTATACAATAAGACTGATAGATAGGCATAGAGGGACATGAAACTGTACCTCTGAAATTTATATAGTATTGTAAACCAATACAAATAAATTCCCCCCAAATTAGCTATAATTTCTAGAAAGTGAATACCATAAAAAATTTCTAAGGCACTAGGGGGAAGGGGAAACTAGTGGTCCAGGCAGCCTTCAACAGTTGAGGGATACATCCGCCTTGCTTGAACCAATTCAACTGGGTCAGACTCTCAGCCTCTCTCTGCACAAACAGATGAGTGTATGCCTGCCATGAGACTGCCCAGCAGGAGGAGGGAGAAGGGACATAGCAGTGGGAGAGTGAAAGGGCTGAAGACCAAGCAGCTCTGGGCCAGAATTGCACATATTCTCATACAGGAGGAGAGTACGAGCTAGATCAGTCCCAGACTTCAGAGTCCATGACATGGTCTCACAAACACAGAACAAACCCAATTACCACACCACAACTTCTCATTTTAATCTTTGCCCAATGAACAAGACCAAAAACAGCAATTCAAAACAACATTCAAAAAATACCTATATGTAAAAAAAGCAGAGAATAACAATAAATTACATATTCCCTAACACCTTCTGACATATACAAAATTTGCTTTTGTATACCTTCAAGATTAGGAGGCAAACAGGTAGGACAGGATGGGGTAGGAAAGCACAAGAAAGAAACCAAATCAAAAGGAGACCATAGTTGGAAAAACAATTAAGAAACACAGAATTAAATGAACCCTGGTTTATTGATCCATTTACCCACCCAAAAACATTTGGCCTACTGCCAAAGTTTTGGCAATTCTGAGTATTATGTAATGTTTGGGCATAGACCATTTTCAATTAGTTGGGGCAAATACCAGGGAATATGACTGCTAGGTCATGTGGTAAGAGCATGTCCAGTTTGTTAGAAATATCCAAGGTGGCTTTCTATGTAGCTATACCACTTGGCATCTCCACCAGCAATGAATGGGAGCTCCTGTTGTTCCATATTCTCACCAGCATTTGTGCTGTCAGTATGCTGGATTTGTTTCATTCTAGTAAGTGCACAGCAGTGCTTCACTGTTACATTTGTTAACTTCCTTCATAAAACTTATTTACATATTGTTAAAGCAAGATCTGGGCAGTGGATCCTCCAACCTAACCTTGATAGCTACACACATAGAAGGGCAGGGGACTGTAGTCTCTGTCTCTGTCTTGTCTGTCTGTCTTCTCTCCCTCTCTTACTTCTCTCCCTCCCTCCCTCTTTATCTCTCTCTAGGTTCCAGAGGAGGAAATGCCCATGGCTCTGGGAATGATATGTATACTGCAAAGCTAATCATGAAAAGGACAGTGAATGCTCTTAAGTCACATAGCTGCCTCAGGGCCTCAGGATGATTATACTCCTGGGGAAGTGGATTGTTAAGCTGGGGGTTACTGAAAACACTGGACTTCTATTGGACAAAAATAAAAGACACAAAGTATATTGGATATGCAACTATAAATGCCACAAACTGGTCAGGAAAAGAGACTTCCAATTCAACATGTTCTCCCAACACATTTAGTGTGTGGTTGTGGAAAAGCAAAAATGCATATCAGTGGAAAATGATGATTTCCCAAGACAGAGTGCACTAAGGGATGAATATAATGTGTTCTACAAAGAGAATCCAAGACAGACTCATTCTAAACTAAGCCATTCTATTGGAAGCCAACTCAGAAAGAGACTGAAGTTTTTTGAGAATGTAGATACTGCCTACTTAACTATCATAATCAGCTTTGTGTTCCTTTGAAAAAGCTGTTTCATTTAGAGATTGTAATGTAATAAATAGATAAAAAAAAATCCAAGGCAATTCTTACAAAAATGTTCTTTTAAATTACTTGGAATAATGCTCCACAGGAAAGACAGAAAACACAAAGTGAAATATTTGCAGAAAGTTCCTCATGCTGAGCCTCTGAGGATAAGCTCCTTAGAATATATTCATAGATACAGACTTCATAGATATCTTCACCATTAACTATATTAATCTCATCTGAAAGAGAGGTAAAGATGGATGAGCTTTAGAAAAACTGTTCTATTTACAGACCACTGAAGTGAGAATATGTTCTATTCAGCAATAATGTCTGATTAGGATTAATTAACTAATGTTCCCAAAGTACACTGAAAGAATAGAATGTAGTACGAGGTTGAGTTTTACTGTCATCATAAAGACTGCATTTTACTTCTGTTCCAGAAAGCATTCATCCAAATCATATATGTAGATTCTCTCCTCTCCAGGAGATGAAACTTAGGGTGTGCTTAATAGCATGACCCTCTTTCCAACAAGTGAGACTAGGAAAATGCAAATATAGCAACTACTGGTGGATGAGTCTGGAAACCACTTCCTTAACTAAGTGGCAAAGCTGACATTAGTGATGCCTGTGATCATTGTATCCTGACCCCTGTCCTGTGAGTAGGGGTTTATCTCTGTGGGGCTTTTACCCAAACATCCATTTTCCCTATCTGATGATGAGAAAAACATCCAACCAACCAGACTGTGAAGCATGCTCCTGGGCACAGAGCCAGCAGCCCTTGGCATGGCCAAGGTCATGAGCAGATGAGACAAGATTTGAGCAACTGTTACAAACCTGAGGAGACTGGGAGACATGATGACTAAGTGTGAGGCACAGTCGGGACTGGATTCTGGAACAGAAGGAGAATATGTGTGGAAGAGCAGGTGACATCTAAATAAGGTATAGTGTTTTGTTGTTTGTTCATTTTTCTGAAAAAGTCAATTTCAAGTGTAAATCATGAAGATAAAGCTGTGTGAAACTGAAATTGTTTGGGGAACACACTCACTGATGCTCAGGACTTACTCCTAGCTCTATGCTCAGGGCTCACTCCTGGAGGGCTTATAAGAAGATCACAGGGTGTGCTAGAGATCAAACTCAGGCTGGCCACATGCAAGGCAAGCACTCTACCTGCTGTACTATTGCCCATGCCCAAGCATGTGATTTTAAAGAAGTCTTCTGTCAATTAAAAACATGGCTCTACAAAATTTCCTTTAGACTCTTTTGAAAGGCATAGTCATCATTAGTTTTTGGCTGGCCTTCTAATTTCATGAAAGTGTTCTTGGCAAGGCCATCGACTATGACCAAGAGAAAAATCTGGAACAATGTAACTTAGTGTGTGAAGAAAGCAGAGATGCAGATAATAATGATAAATGAGTGCCAGGACAGAACCAGCAGAGTTGGTACATAAATGAGATAGGTGGACACAATTTGTTTGGGGTTCTTTTCCTCTGGTAAGTGATATGACCAAGCTATAAATTCCTGGAGGGCAGGAACTTACTTATTTTGAAAGTCAGTGGTACAAAGCTTGTACAGTGGGTACAAAACTTGCCTTGCACAATTACTTGATTCCTAAATGGTTTCCGGAGCACTGCTACGACAATTCCTAAGTGCAAAACCAGGAGTAACCCCTGAATATTGCCAAATGTGGTCAACACGAAAAAAGGAAAGAAATGCCAGTCAGGATGCCAACTGACTCAGGCCAAAAAGAACTCAGAATTGAGCCCAGGAGTAGCAATTCAGGAGGTCCAGGTTCAATTTCTGGCCTTGATGGTGCCCTAAGCACTTCCAAGAGGAACCCCTGAGTGTAGAACCAGGAGTAGACGAAGTGTAACCCCCAAAGCACAAATCTGTTGATTCTATATAGAAGATGGAGTTTCACAGAAGGTTTGAGCTGGGGGGTGGGCCATTCAACTAGAAAATGGAATGACTCTGGGTCCTTGTACATCCACAAATAAACTGAAAATGTAAAATAGTCCTAAAGCTTTTGATAGTTTTCTCTCCTGATCAAAGTAGGTTCCTGAAGGAGCCAAAAGTGACAGCTTTCACAGGAGTCTGTCACCAGTGACATGCCACTGCTGTAAGTTTCTGAGCCCTGTCAAGTCAGTATCTCATCTTACCTTCTTAATAATGCTGAGACAGAGAAACAGCATGAAATCCAATTATCAGAAGACATAGTAAAAATGAAGAGATCTAGGCCCAGGGATGATATGCATCTGCCCTGGATTCAATTCCCAGCACTAAACAGTCTGCTGAACATTCCTGGGTGCAGGCCTGGAGATCCAAAGTACTGGCAGGTATGACCCTGGAGGGTCCCATCACTGCCAAGGAGGCCTGTGGATTTCCACCCTTGAAGAGCCTCAGCAGCATCACATTCTTTGGCCTTTGCACTGACCTAGTAGCCCTATTTGTTGAAAGCATCAGTGAGGCTCCAGGACTCTAAGCACCACCTCAAAGGAACCCTTCCCCAAATGAAATGAAGACTCTGGATAGAGTTGAGCCATGAGAACCTCCAGAAAACCCTAGGTCTGCTGCTCAACATGGATCCAGGCGATATATGGAACATCACCATCAAGCCCTGTGGGTGCCTCCTGAATCAACATGCCTTCTGTCTTTTAGACCAAAGTGCTCTAGACAGGAGATCACTGAAGGGTGTGGGAAGACATACAAGTCATCGCTGGGAACTTGCTCATCATTCAGTGCTACCTGACAGCTTCCTTTGGGCAGCAACACCAGAAACCCCTGCTTTAGATCTGAATGTACTCGTTTAGGCTACTATCTAGAAAAGAAATGAGCAAAGCAGAAGAATACATTTATTTGTCTTTTTGTGTGTGTGTTTGTTTTGGGGTCACACCCGGCAGTGCTCGGGGGTTACTCCTGGCTCTGTGCTCAGAAATCGCTCCTGGTAGGTTTGGGGGACCATGTGGAATGCCGAGAATTGAACCCAGATCCGTCCTGGGTCAGCTGAGTATAAGCCGAGTATAACCCTACCGCTGTGCTATCTCTCTGGCCCTACCAGTGCACTTTTGCCACCACTAATGTCTCCGGTTCCCTCCTATCTATCCATTTTCACGCCTGTCTCTGAGGGAGGCATTTTGCTTCTCTCTCTCTCTGTCTCTCTGTCTCTCTCTCTCTCACTCTCTCTGTCTCTCTATCTCTGTCTCTGTCTCTGTCTCTGTCTCTCTCTCTCCTCTCTCTCTCTCTCTCTCTCTCTCTCTCTCTCCTTTTTACACTGTGCTTTGCACTTTCATTAATTAAAGGGTACCATTTATTCCCTTTCAGCACCCAGTTCTTCTCTGGAGTGATAAATTCTAACTATCATTAGCATAATGGACCTTTCTCTGCCCTAACTGCCCTCACCACTCTCAAGCTTCCTATCATGGATGTTCCTCCTGTCCTTCATCTTCACTGCAAAAAAAATGATTTGAGCAATAGGTAAGCTTCATGGAGAATGGGCTTTTAGGTGCAGATATCAGCTTAATGATTCTGCATGGAAAGCCCTGTGAGTCTGCCTTTGTGATGTGCTGGCCTCTGCTCAGGGTCTTTGCTGCCAAGGGAACCTCTGGCACTACATTATGCAGAGTATTTGACCTAGAGTAGTAGAGGAAATGCACAATCTTCTTCTCTACCCCTCTTCTCTCTATAGCATTACCCTCCTGGTGAGGGGAGCTGGGACTTGATTGCATAAGAAGCAGTCTTTTAAGAAAACAAAAAAATATCCTGCTTCAATTGAAGATAATAGCAAAATAAAATGGTAGAGACAGTCATTGTAGTTTATTCACCAATACAAGGTGTAAGTCTCACCCCTCCAAAAGTTGAAACACAATGATGACTTCAAGACCTGAACATGTTAAGACATACTTTAAGAGATTATGCTAAGCAGAAATTACTTAAAAGGAGAAAGGCAAACGCCAATACCAGATAAAGTCACTCAAATGTGGAATATAAAGAAATAAAGCAAAGGATCAAAGAAACATGAAAGAAACCCTAGAACCTCTAACTACAGAGCCAAGTTTGCCAATAGGGGGTGGAGGGTGGAAGCAGAGTGGGAAAAGGTCTTCAGGACCGAGTTGGAGGAGTCATCTGCCGAGGTTTGAAAGTGTACCCTAAAATATATAATACCTTCCAAAATATATATGAAACCTATCCAACATGATTTCATGGGTTTCTTTTTGTTTGTTTATTTATTTGTTTTTTTATTTCATGTTTTTAAAAGTAGATTTATTCTAAATAGTGATAAGAGCTTTAAGGCCCGTCATGTGAACATTTGAGCATTCCATTTCTATTTGTGTGGTCTGAGACTGAGTTTAGGATTTTTTTTTGTTTTGGTTTGGGGGCCATATCCAGCAGTGCTCAGGGTTTATTCCTGGCTCTGCACTCAGAAATTACTACTAGTGGTGCTAGAGAAACCATATAGGTTCCCAGGGCTTGAACCCAGGTTGGCCACATACAAGACTAATGCCTTACCCACTGTCCTATCTCTCTAACCACCACCACCCCCTTTTTTGTCACACTGGTTATACTCAGGGGTTACTCCTGGCTATGTACTTAGAAATCGCTCCTGGCTCAGGGAACCATATGGGACACCGGGAAGTAAACCCAGGTCTGTCCTGGATCAGCTGCATGCAAAACAAATGCCCTACTACTGTGCTATCGCTCCAACCCCTAGCCCCCTTTTTAATCTTTATATTTGGGGCACCATGGTTTAGATTTTTTTTTTTTGGTTTTTGGGTCACACCCGGCAGTGCTCAGGGGTTACTCCTGGCTCCATGCTCAGAAATTGCTCCTGGCAGGCACGGGGCACCATATGGGGCACCGAGATTCAAACCGATGACCTTTTGCATGAAAGGTAAACTCCTTACCTCCATGCTATCTCCCGGGCCCCATCATGGTTTAGATTTTTAAAGCTACTTTACATTCTGGTCATTTACTGCACTTGTGGCTAATGGTGCTCTCTCTTTTTCTTTCTGTCTCTTCTACTTCTCCCCTCCTCTTTATTTCCCTCTCTCTCTTCCTCTTTTTCTATTTTGTATCTCATTACTTCTAACAACTGCTTCCCCAATTCCCCATCTGACTTTACCCACTGGTCTACTTTGGTCGGATATGATCAGCAGTAGGAGCCTCTAAACTAACCAGTATGTTTCAGGAAACCTTGGAGCAGAGACTAGGTTTGGGATAAGGGCTGGGCTTCTGAGAGCCAGTCCTCTCTCTCTGCATAGCTGCTCCTTCAAAAGATCGCTCAAACTACGCTCCCACAATGAAGAATTCATGAAGTACTTTGGGTATAATATGTCTTAGCAAAGCGACCCAGGCTTGAGGTCATTAACTACTGAGGATTAATCCGATCATGTCAATTAAAGTCAAATATTCAGCAGCAGCAAACCAGGGCTCAAGCATTATGTAATCAGAAGGAGCTAAAAGCACTGATTTTGGCATCAGATCCACAAGACTTAAAGTCTAGTCTACTCCCCTTCCTAGATCTCAGACACAGTTCTTAACTTTACTGTGTCTCAATCAGCTCATCCAAAAAACAGGGAATGGGGGATGGTAGTAGGTCCCATCTCATGGAGTTGTTCTAAGAATTAAACTGACTAATATGAATATAGAGAATGCCTGGCTCAAAGAAATTTTCAATTTACAGTTTTGCCATTTTATGAAATCTCCCCTTTCTTTTCCAAAGTTGTATTC
>PVKC010010588.1:0-25556 GCA_004027635.1 Crocidura indochinensis | reverse complement strand
TTTTTTTTTTTTTGGACCCACACCCGGTGACGATCAGGGGTTACTCCTGGCTATATGCTCAGAAATCGTCCCTGACATGGGTGATCATATGGGATCAAATTGCAGTCCATCCTAGGCTAGGGTGCCTTTCGCCAACACTTGGCCCCATTCTTCAGGCTTCGTAATTTTCCCTTTTTTAAAAAAATATTTCCATTGTAATTTATTTGTACCAAGCAATATTAAGTAAATTATTTGTACCTGCCAAGGGCCAGGCTTCAGGGAGGTTGGAAAACAGATAACACCTGGCTCCATGCTCAGAAATTGCTCCTGGCAGGCACGGGGGACCCTATGGGGCACCGGGATTCGAACCGATGATCTTTTGCATGAAAGGCAAACGCCTTACATCCATGCTATCTCCCAGGCCCCGAAAACAGATAACAAAGCTGGAAGGAACTTTACACTGGTGGTATGATTGGTAGAGTAATACTAAATGCCAAAAATAACTATTATTAACAACTCTGTAAATTAGTGTCTAAAATAACAAATTTAATTTACAAATACATAAAAACTAAAGAAAGTATGTCAAAATATAAAACAATTAGCATATATTGTCAAAACTTACAACTTTCTAATAATTATATGTTTCTTAAAATAGTTTCATAAATCAATAAAAGACAAAAAGAAAAGTGTGATTAATTTTAAACATGCACTCTACATGCAAGATTAGCATATAAAATAGATACCATAATTCAAACCAGATAGATTTGATTACCATTGTAATTTTCAAACAACTTAAGTTTTGTTTTTCTAAGACAATAGCAATAATTTGTTTCTACAAATATATTTTAACTAATTACTCAAAATAGCAATAATTTGTAGCATATTTTTGTTATATAAACATGTTTCCTCAGGGCTGAAGAGATAGTAGAGAAATAAAGGTGTATGCCTTTTGTTTGATCTATAGAACCACACTTGGGTACCATATAAAGCCAGAAGTGTATTCTATGCATGAAAGGTCAGAACTGAAAAACCAACTAGTTATGAATTTCCAAATTAAAAAAAAATTAAATAATAAAAAATTTAGCTATTATTTTTTGGGTTTTTTTTAACAAATCTTTATATCTATGATTGTGTTTTATCATGAAAATTATGCTTTTCTTCATTATATAAACAAAATAATTCTAATATGTATATGTTCTCAGAGATTAGCAGACAAATATAATTCATATAATTTGTTTTATTAATATTTTACTATATTTCTTTTTTTTGTTTTTTTTGTTTGTTTGTTTGTTTTTTGGGGGTCTCATCCGGCAGTGCTCAGGGGTTACTCCTGGCTCCATGCTCAGAAATTGCTCCTGGCAGGCACGGGGGACTATATGGGGCACCGGGAATCGAACCGATGACCTTTTGCATGAAAGGCAAACGCCTTACCTCCATGCTATCTCCCAGACCCCACTATATTTCTTTTAATGTCAAAAATTCCACAAGTTACTGTATTTAAAAGAATCACATTAATTCATATTGAATATAAAGCATCATTTTGTTGCGATTATCGTTACTTTAGCTGAAGAATAAGTTACAACCAGAGTGAGTGTAGATAATTATCAGAATTCTTAGAAAATCCAGACATAAGCTTACTTTAGTTCTTTTCTACACATGGACACATTTCTTTACTCTGAATCACCAAAATCTGTGCAATGAATCTTGGCTTAAGGAAAGCTCACGGCAGTATTTCCCAATGGAGTCTTTCATGCCTCTCTGGTCAAACCAGGCTGTCTGAAAGATTGTACTGGGTGAAAATCATCAGTAAACAAACTGGCCCTGGGGGTTGCCAGAGGAGTTTAAGACTTTAAATAGCATATCATAAGCCTCACTGCTGTTACCTTGGCTATGAATCTAAGACTCAAATTCTAAGTTTCACAGAGATCAGGTTAGAGAATCCCAGTCCAGTTGTTAAGTAACTCTATGGTACATAATGATCCTACTTCAGGATAGAATTATTTCCTGTATAAAGTCTCTTAAACTTTGGGCTTTATACAAATATATCATTTTAATAGGCATTATATACAATATTAAATAATAGAAGACATTTGATCACAAAAATCATATGAATTGGTTGAAAGTCACATTGCTTTCTTTCCCTACATACATTCAACTTGTTTTCTCTATATATGAGATTCAGATGCTCTTTTATTAGAATCAAACTCTATTTCCAAAAACTCTTATGTTTTTTTGTAAATGTCATTTTTATCCCTCCAGTTCTTAATCTAAATAGTCTGATTCAATAGTATTATTTTATTTTTCCTCTATGTAACATGTTGAATACTCTTTGAAGATATTTAATTTTGATTGCTATTTTATAACTCTATTACATTCGTCTTAAAATATTACTATCACTTTATGCATTTTTTAAAGAATCAATTACTAGGAAACTATTATGCAATACACACTTATCCACTGTCATCTTCTGTGTAAGGGTCAGATTTGTTTACATCACTAAATAATAATGAGGTAGATATGTAAAGGAGAACATAATTTTTATTTATTGAACAATGGGTGTTAGTTTAAAAAAATAAATAAGCCCTTATTCATTCGTCTTTAGGCTATAGACCTGTAAAATGGTTAGAAAAGTTTTCATAGAGAAACTAAGGCATAAAAGACTATTGAAATACTTGATTTGATAAGACTGATAAACTTTATTATTAGTGGAATAAGAGAGATGTTAAAGTGACCAAGGATGAGTTTACCAAGAGTGAGAAAAAAGTATGCAAGAGACAAAGTTAAACTTATCTCTATGGGGTTATCCTCATGTCTTTGTATATGCATCAGTACATATAGTTGAACAATATCGAGAAATTGAAATGAGTATAAAACATTTTCTATTGGACTAGATGACTTGTTTTCTTACCAATGAATTTTTTTCCTTAAAGAGCATGCATCACATAATTGGCATAGTTGACCTAATATGTATGTTTCCAGATAAGTGAAAGTAGAGCTTTTTAAAAATAAAATATAAAAGAAGAAATCTTAAGGGAATGAAGAAAAATTTAAAAATGTACAGTGACAAGAAAATTTGTGAAAATTATTGTATCTCCAAGTGCATCTGCTATTCAAACATTGTCAAAAGGTTTACTAAGCTCTTACTGCTAGCTAATCATTCTGTTATTTTATTTATTTCCCAACATAATGACTTTACTATTACTATAAAAAGTTAATTCTTAAACCTATGAAATGACCAGTGTGCATGTGCAAGAGTGTTTGTTCTTTCAGATAGCTAAAATATAGAAAGAGATGTTCAAGAAAAATAACTGCAAATAAATCTTAGTACTAAATATGAATTTTTAGAATTTTTAAAGAGGGCATGAGGAGAGTTGGGTAAATATTCCAGATAGAATACAAGAATCTGGAATGGTTTTTTAGACTTTTTATTTTTAGAATATTTATTTCATTATCCATAATAAAAATGTGCCAAAGTAAAAATGAGAAGACTGGTTCCTAACTTTGGATAACTTAGAGCAAATGTTTAAAAATATTTCTTAGGGGCTAGAGCGGTGGCGCAAGTGGTAAGGCATCTTGCCTTGTCTGCGGTAGCCTAGGATGGATCTTGGTCGATCCCCCGATGTCCCAGATTGTTCTCCAAGCCAGGAGTAATTTCTGAGTGCATAGCTAGGAGTAACCCCTGAGCATCACCAGGTATGGCCCAAAAACCAAAAATAAATAAATAATAAAAATATTTTTTACATCTTTAGTTTAAATAAGAGGTATGTGGATAAAGAGTATATTTTCTCACCCAATGGTGCATAGGTACAAAGTGGCAGAGGTAAGATTTGAAAACTGTCATTTAAGATTTCAAAAGCTGTTTTGCTAACTCCAAATTTTGCAGGGAGGATCTGTGTGACTGTATTATAAAAGGGCACATTGTAATTCCTTGCATGGACATTTGTTTGCCCCTTTGTTAAATAATTCCCTACATAATTCAGGTAGGCATATTATCTGTCAATGTTCAATATAAATGACATATTTTAATTTTAATCCAAGCCAATATATTTGAGACAATAAATGTATGAAATATATCTTCCACTCTGGAATGGTTACATGCTCATGTCCAATTGTTAAAACTGATAAAATTTTCCTATATGCTGCTGTCACAATGGAATGAATTATGATAGCCATAAGGTTCTAAGTCTATTCAGATTGTTAAAGAAATTCACCTGTAGGCAGAGAGCACAAAGCAAGTGATATATTAAACTGCATATTATGAAGCTGTACAAAGGCAGACTTAGTTTTAATGTTCTTTCTATCTCACCAATCCAAAAATTTAGTTTGTTGTAAAAGAAATAAGAGGGAGAAGAGTAAAGAGAAAAAGAGTAGGAAAGATGAAGGAAAACTTACTGAAACATTAATATGAACATTCTCAATTTTGAGAGATTATCATGTAATAGTAATATCCACAAAATAACAGAATGTATATAATATATGCCATTGCTAGAAGATAATTACTATGAAAAATAAGAACTCTACATATATCTATGGAGGAGAAAGCAAAAGTTACCATTAAGTCCTATTTTTCAAATGCTATCTGCGATTATTGGAAATATTTCTCTAATTATTGTCCACACTAATTGATATTATGTTTACTTGCTTAATTGTTAACAATAACATCAGTCTTATTTTAGTTTGTGATATATTTTCTTTCTTTTTATGAGCTAAAATATACTGTTTCAGTAAGAAGCAAAAGTTCTTAATAAGGAAGTGATTGATATACAACATAGACATTTCTAATTAGAAACAGATTCCACACAACTATATTTACTAGTGCAAGCAGAGATCTTCTGAAGTCTAAGAAATTGTATTAGTGTATTAAAAGCAATGGAAGTAAGTTCATTTTGTTGATAAATATAGGAGGCTTTATCTATAGATCATAAATATGCCAGTAGGAAAAAAAAAAAGGTTTAAGCACCTTTGGGAAGCAGGACTATCTAAACCCTTAGTCAAAGATCAGAGAACCTTAAGAAAATTGTAGTGGCTCTGGATTATCACTGCTGCACACCAAGTCATCATTATTCCCCTGACACCATGAAATAATGAGTCCAGGAACTGTTGAGTATAAAAGATCTCCCCTTTCAGTGGCAGTCTACAGCTGTGAATGCAAGATACAACTGTATATATATAGAGCTCTCTATTAAGCATGTTTATCATTACTATTACCAGGAAGTAAAAGATCATGTAGGAATGACAAAGGACAATAAAAGACAGACATATATGTGATGCCTTAATTCAATGCCAATAATATTATATATACAAGGTGGCAATAGGCAAAAACAGCAATGAAGAGACAATACTTGAGGCTATCTTCAAGCCCAAAATATGTTATAGGATGTCCCACCAGAGCATGGCTGATGCTGATAATGTCAGAGCAGCCTTGACATTGATGATGGCAACACCACCTTTAGAGGTTCAGAAAACCGATATATTATCTATACTTATTACTACATATAAAAAGCAAAGGCATACACAATAAATTGCCTACTCTATTTGTCTACTTACTTATATTTAAAGTAATTAATTTTATCTATTTCATTTTTGTCATTTTGTATTTAGTGATGAAAGGTAAATTTTACTGATGCTTGGTTAGAAAGATGTGAGGAAAGACAAGAGATGTACATGTTCAATAAAAATTAATCTATCCCAGAGCAGAAATGAACAATCAAAACTACAAACAGCATACAAGATTCTTGGTAAAAGAACAAGACTTGAAGAGTAAGACATTTTTTTTGTTTTTCTGAATTATATTCTGTCAATGTCTCATATTTTCTTCAAGTATCTATTTAGTTAATAATGTCGACTTTAGCTAAAGATTCAGAGACTATTGGGTATTTTTATGAACTATTTTGTTCTAGGAATAATTCAAAAGAAATTTTTTGATTAGTTATACATTTCTATGAATGTCTTCGAAGTCTAGGTTGTTCTGGGGTGCTAGCTACAGAGATAGTACAAAGGACTTGCTGTACAGCATTAGCCTTGCATGTTATAGAACTTGGTTCAATCTCTAGCACAACATAAGATGTCCTGAACCTTACCAGGCAGGATCCCTGAGCACAGATCCTCCTGAAGTATGCCCTGAGAAAAGCCATGTATGTCTCCAAAAAATAAAAAATAACATTAAATAATAAAATTTAGTTCTACATTCCCATTACCAACTAGGGGATATTCTATTTATTTCTGAAACCCAACTACAATAATGTTTGTAATCATGGTGTTTAAATATTTTATTAAAAATATAATAAAATAAAAATAAAAACATGAAAAAATAGAATCCAGATAATCTTATGGAATTAAGACAAGAAGTATTACTGAACAATGAGTATCACAAAAGGACAATTTAGTGGGTTTAAGACCAAAACTTCATGCATTTAAGTTAAGAACTTCAGTCATGCATATGTGGTAAGAATATCATTCTAATGATATTCTCCTAGGACAGCTTTTCACATAATATGGTGAATAGGGGCACAGATAAGGACAGGTATTTAGGTAAAATTTGAATTTAAATAAACAGTCATACATTTACACAGAAATGCTCATCATGGTACAAATAATTATTTCATATATCTATATGCATATATAATTATATCCATGTATCTATACTCATATATATTAAATATTAATAATAAGTATTAATATTTATTCAATTTACCTGAAATTCAGATAAATTAGCTTTCTATACTATTTTTTAAACTTTTGTTTTGTGTTTCATACACACACTGCTCTGCTGAGGGTTTACTTTTGGCTTTGTGCTCAAGAATCACTCTCTTTAGTGCTCAGGGGACTATTAGGGTGCTGACTATTGAACATGGGGTCACCATCTTTTCACCTTACCTAACACACAATTGCTCTATCCCCAAATTATGTAATTTAATTTTCTAAAACTAGCAATCTTACAATACTCTGATATAAAAGGTCAATGACATTTAATTGCACATCAACTAACTTATTTTTCATCTTATTTTCTTTGTACTGAGGTTAGAAGTTTTTGATATTTAGTTCAATAATATTGTTCCCTCATTCTTTGATTTCTAAGGCCTTTCAAGTGCAGGGAATTGCACTGAAAATTAGATTTTTATTTTGATATTTATTTATGCACACCTTTCTAGAACACCTTTCATTTTCTGATTTTGAAATTTCTTGTTTGCTTTCTAGTAAGAATTCATCTTTTCCCAAATTATTAGTATTATCAATGGAGGAATAGAGTGAAATAGAAAATAATAGCCTTGGACCCTTTCCATTTAATTTTAGAAAGCCATATAAGGTTTTCAGAATTTATCACTAATTCACTTTCACAACTTATCATCCTGCCACATAACCAGTAAACTAGATTAATGTTTCCAAGTAATTATAATTTACAGATACTATTGAAATGTGAGATGCAAAATATATTTCTGAATAATAGAGTGACACAGAGTTTTTTTTGTTGTTGTTTTGTTTTGTTTTGTTTTGTTTTTTGGGTCACACCGGGTGACTCTCAGGGGTTACTCTTGGCTATTCGCTCAGAAGTCGCTCCTGGCAGGCACAGAGGACCATATGGGGAACCGGGGGATCAAACCGTGGTCTGTCCTAGGTTATCTTAGGCACCTTATCTCCAGCGCCACCGCCCAGCCCCCAGAGTTTTTGACAATATATAATACCTAGCTGTATTGTTGGAATTCAGTTAAAAACATGAAGGATTTAGTGTAACTATATTTTGTCATGGCAGAGATACTCCATTAAAGGTATATACATCTGAATAGAAGTCTAACGCATCAAATAGCAACTAACTTGCACCTCTTTTTTTTTTTTTTTTTTGTCACTGTCAGTGAATAAGTCAGAGAGTAATTTACAAGTAGCTGCTGGGCATATACAGACCCATCATAGCATTACAACCCAGCCACCAAGTGAAATCAGGGAGCTTTCTCCATGAAATTGGGGGCAAGAGGCTATGCTTTGTCTGGTATGGCTGTTCCATTTCTGTTTATATATTTACTCATTTGCTTTACATTTGTTACTTATGTGGCAGAAGTTAGCTCAAATAAATGAGAAGAGGGAATTGAAGCTCTCTGAGGTTGTTGCTGCTTCTAAATATCTCCCTTGGGGAAATGTGTTATGTGGGTTTGGATATCTAGACTTAGTTAATAATATCCTAGAAGTAAAAATAAATAAACTATCACAACCCTGAGTAAATCTAGAAAATTGTGCATATATATGTATACATATATGCATGCATATATATAATTTAGTAAGTTATTTCAACTCAGTACAATATAAAAAACAGAAAATGTCATGTCAAACTTCATAGTTTCTTTGTAAAACTCAGTACCACAAATATATATATGAAAATAACTGAAATCTTCCTGAGCTATCTACTTCTAATCATGAAGTGGATTTATTCAAGTCTTAAAATATTTTTATCCAAGTATAGAAATGTAATTATTATCTTAAGGCTACATTTTTGAAATAAGAGCAAATATTTGCTTTATAATAATTTATTAATAATATTTAAGTGTAACATATTATGGAAATAATAATAGTTATATGTTTTCAAATTATTGAATGATTTGGAAAAACATTATAAAAACCTTTTAAAATAAAACAAGTTACAACCCAATTCCTCATTCATTAAATTCAGATTCTGACATAAGTCACGTATATATACACCCATATTATATATACCCACTAAAACAAAAATCTAGATGTCTTCCTTAAGCAAAGAATTTTCCTCTTCACTGTGTCTATTGGTTCTCTTAGAGACATTTTGTAATAAAACTTTATCAAATTTTTAATATTCCTTTAAACATTTTATTTGGCCTTTTTATTACAATCAATAAATAATAATTAGTTCTATACAAGCCATTTATATGACCATTTACAAAAATACTTAAAGTATAAATTTGGATATATACATCCTTATACTCAGTTGTACAAAACACAAAAAAACTATTATGTTATGCTTCATATAATTTAATCAAATGCTCAATAACTTTAGCAGCAAATATTGTGGAAATAAAATATTGCTCTAAGTATTTATTTTTCAGCTATTTTTTTAAAGCCACAACTCTAGGAACTAGTTAATAGATAGAACAGATAATAGATAGAAAAGAGAAAGTATTTGAGGAGCCAGCCCTTTGGAAGACCAAATTTAAAGACCAGAATAATGAAATTTTATAAAAGATAATAAAAAGATCAACCTGACATGTAGGAGAAAAATCAAATGTGTCTTGTTCTATATTTCAAAGAACATCTCTCAGGTTTCAAAAATAATACCCATTATTGTTCTTTAAGAATAACATTGTTATGTGACCATTAGGTTCAATTTTGAAGACCACTGACCAGCAGTCACAAAGTGTGAAAAGAAAGTAGAAGAGATAAGACATTTTTTTGAGAATTATTTCTAAAATTGAAAATTAGAAAATGGGTCAGAAATAAAGGTGGTGGTATTTCAAATCAGGTATTATATTCAGGTCTTGAATCGTATTTGTTTCTTTTTCTGTAGAAATATATACATATGGTTTACATTTAAATTACAAAATTAGTGATATAAATATGTAAAAGAAACATTGTCAATACAATGTGCTGATGACCTTTAAAAGGTAATGAAAATAATTTAGTGATCATATAGACATTGGACTTACCTAAGAGCACATACAGAAAAATAAAAAATGAATGAAAAATTGAAAATAAGGCAAAGTATAGATTAATTTTATAATAAATGAGTCAATGCATATAATTGGGTTAAAGTTTAAGCAGAAAATAATGTAATTCCAAACATCATTAATTAAGAGGATACTTTTCTTTTTATTAAAATACCATGATTTACCAACTTGATCATAATAGAGTCATTTCAGGCATGAAATATTCAAACCACAATCCCAGTCTTCCCTTCTTAGCACCTCAGTCACCCACACATCAACATAACCTGCCTCCATGCAGGCATAAACATATTTACTTTATATTGATCATTAACAACTCAAAAACAACTAGAATTATTCAATAATTAGAATAACACAGTTCAATTTGAAATGATTGTTAATCTCTCCATGGTATTACTAAAGTCAGTGTCTAAAGATTCACTAGTCTGTGGTTTGGTATAAGCTGAGTCTTCTATGCTACTGATAAGACTTACTGAGGTGGGTAGAGTACTTAAATAACTCTCTTCTCAGATTTCCTGTGATACTATTGAGCTGACTCTACAAGAAGTTGCCAGAATTTATTTATTGTAAACAAAGTAGGTGACTTGAAAGTTTAAGAAGGTTAACTTATGAAGCTGACTGGACCTTTTCTCTCTGAGGGTGTTGGATATGGCATTCAGCTGCTATAGTTCATTCAAAAAGGAGAATCTGCCCACCTTCTTTCTAAGAAGGTCCAAACAACATTAACTGGGAAATGTTAGTGGCCATTATTTTCTATTAGAACATACTGGTCTGGACATTTTTCTTCAATGAAGACGGATGCAATGGACATAGGCTGCTGGAATTTCCACTGTGGGGTGGACGCAGGAATGCTTGACTCCATTCCAAATTTGAAAAAAAAAAAAAAGCTAGTTATTTCAGTCGTGCAGCTTGATCTCATCTGAGAGCACTTAGATGCTCATATAATATGATTTCAGACACAGAACAGAACCAATGTTGGAGGGGGTTGAGAATGAATTTAGGATTCTGTAGTTTATGCAGAAAGGAGAATGCCAACTTCACCCCTGCCCCGCTTCCTTCCTGAGAAGGCCACATCAATGTTAGCTCAGACAGTAACAGTGACTGTTATTATTTTCTTCTCTAAACTATTATAGTAAAACGCTAAATAACAAAAGACTTACATTTTTTTTAATTTGAATGCCAAAGTATATTTATGCTTGTGTTTATTTAGTTCACTTTCTATCCTTCAGAAAGATTGTGAATCTTCTATTTGGATATATGCCTAAAATACCCTGCAACAGAAAAAAATGTTCATATGATACTAAATATGGTAAGATATTCTATAAAATAAATATATCACCAAAGAAATTATTAGGCAATTAAAGATGATTTTATATAAAGCTCAATACCTAGGATGTAAAAATGAACAAATGCTGTACATTTGAATGGTAAGGATCAAGATAAGAATATGTTGATGATGTGTTTTGTGAAGTACTGTTATTATAGTAGAAGATAATAGAGAAGATAAAAAACATTGTTCTTATGCGAAAAATCACTTAGTTGTAATGTATTGTGTACTACCTATTCCTGATATGACACGTTTGAACTGTGATATTGTATAAATTTCAATGATTTGTTTAGGCAATGTGTAATCATATGCTTCAAAGAACAAACTTTTTAATTAAAAACTTTTTCTTTTTAAATCTGCATTTCAAAACTCCATGTTCCTTTCTCTAACATAGGCAAAATACTTTCAATGTCTTAAAATTCTTAGAATATTATGAACTCCATGCGTTAAAAAGTTTCATGTTTTCTAAGGATCATCTGAGAATAATTCACCTACTTTCCTTCATGATAATTACTAAGATTTCTAAGCAATACAATCATGTTCACTTTGCATGAGAGAATGAGTGGTAATTGGGATCGCTGATGATGGGGAGAATATATCTATGTCTTGATTTGTAGCTGACGAGGTGAATAAAGAAAATAATGAGACACTGTATTTTTAAGCAAGAGCTGAATCACACAGATACATAAGGTCAGACCTTTAAAATTCCTGATAGAATGGAAAGCTTAATGATGCAAAGAATTTATCTAGCTTACCTAATACCTTATTTATGAGACAAATAAAGCTAATTTGTTATTTAGTAATTATTTTTGTTCCCTGCTTGGGGAGGAAATAAAAGTCAGTGCTATAAAATGTTTGAGAGTTTATTTTGAAGAATAGAGTTATGACTTTATCATTTTTCATGATCTTTTTTACTGCTTCAGGTTCAAGAAATCATATAGTTAAGATCAAAGTAAGAGTCACTCATTTCTATTGAGCTATAGTGGCACTGAAAATGTGACCTACTTATTCCCCCACTTTTCAGCAAAATTTTTTACCTATCTTACTATTGTTTAACTTTCAAACATAAACAAGTGTCTAGTATTCCTTAATTCTATAGATGACCTACAGAATGCTACAGAGATCATATACACTTGATCTTAGCCAAAAGACCAAGAAGTAATAGAACTCTAATTTAAAGTTTCAAAATTCTCCCATAAAGGTAGAGAATGCTAGCAGTCACTATAGTTTCCTTAATTTGCTCCAAAAGTTGTATGGTAGTTGTGAATTTTGTATATGAGTATCCATTAAACACTTTTTTCTTTATAAATCATTTTTTCTAACCTAATTTAAAAACTTCAGATCCAGAAACTGAATAAATTTCCATCCTCATTTCTTTGATTATATGTAAGATTCTTTAGACTAAATTGCCCATATAGGAAGCTACAGCCTTGAGCTCAGTACTTCCCTCTAATTCAGCAATGTCATTCATTCCTCCCTGACTAAATTGCATTGTACATGTGTGTATGCACACGTGCCATACACACACATACTCATCTACATATTTACCTAGTCTATTCAGCACTCATAGCTCAAACCTGTTGACTTGCTCTATGTTGCTTTTACTTTTTTAAAATTAATTTTCTTCCTCTCCTTTTATTTATTAATTTTGGTATTGTAGGTGAGATGTCATAGGAGTCACACACACTCCTGAATGGGGTGTGAGACCATGTCTCATGGTGTTCGATGGGGGAAAACATCAGCATGCAGGCCTCACACACTCAGCTGTGGTACTACTCTCTGAGGCTTGTATTCCTGTATTTCTGGAATTTTTCATACATGATCTCTTGGTGACACTCAACCAGTTATCACTGAAGGTTTCTGGCATCACAGAAATGCTCATCTTTGTGTTCACTAAATTTTACCATATCTGGCAGTGGTGCTCTCACCTTATCTGTTTGCAATTTTGTTTGCAATGCTTATCAGTGGAAGACTGTTTTCAGTGTTTCTGTGCATCTCGCTGGGATGAGGATAGAATTTGCTGGCAGGTTGCAAAGACCTGATGTGTTAGGTTTAAGGAAAGAGCTGCCAGCATCATGCTCAGCTCTGATGAACACTGTGGATTTGAATTCATGACTGGCTTGTGAGTCAGGCATAGTGAACCACTGCACTATTCCTTGGGGTCCCTAGAAGCTTTACTTAATCTTTCTTTTCTGTATTTTAGCTATACTTTATAATAAGTTTATTTCACTGCTTCACTGAATTCCCAAATAGACAATTCTACAGAAGTTTGCCTTACTATCTTTTGGTCCCTGGTGTCCTACCTTAGTCCATAGAAAATGTACCTTAGTCCATAGGAAATAAGGGTCTGACTGCATATAAAAATAATAGTAAACTTTCATACTTACATTTTCTCAAAAAATACATCTTAGGAAATGAAAAATTTTGACAAAAATGGAAAAAGGTAGAACAATGAGTTAATGTTCTAAATTAAACAAAAGCAAGACTCATTTTCTCTTGTTTGAATGTCATTCTTGTTATACTATTATGTTAACCATATTGATTTTTCACAGGAAATATGCTGTTATTTTATCTATGTTATTTCATTTTTTTATTTTTATTTTGAGGGGGGTTTGGGCCACACCCAGTGATGCTCAGGGGTTACTCCTGGCTATGCGCTCAGAAGTCGCTTCTGGCTTGGGGGACCATATGGGAGCTGGGGGATCGAACCACGGTCCGTTCAAGGCTAGCGCAGGCAAGGCAGGCACCTTAGCTCCAGCGCCACCGCCCGGCCCCCTATGTTATTTCAATGAATAGATACGAAAACAAAAATAAACACATTATTTTTGGAACCTGTTTATCAAAGGATATACTTGAGTTCTAGTGAGATGAAACAATTTACCTGTATTTTTCTAAAGTAAAGAACATTGATGAAAATCTATGGTTTGTAAATATAGTTCTCTGATTCTAATTTTGCATCATAGTTCCTTTTCTTATTTTTGCCTCACTCAGAATTAATATTGCTTTGATATTTGTGTTCTTTTGTGCTACCTTGAATGGAATTTATTGTAGTTTCTGTTTTTCCTTTATAAACAAACAGCAACACTGGCAGGGTAGTAAAGGTCACTAAATTGTATGTGAATGTATGTTTGCATGCTTGTAATAAAATAGGCCTTACTTTTCCAGTAAAATCATTATTCATAAATAATGGATGCATCATGATTATCATATCCTATATTTGCTGAAAATGGAAGTATCCCTTTCCTTATTTAAAAAAGTCTGCCAACTATGAAAATAAGTATTGCATCAATTTTATGGCAGGTTTGCATAAAGAAAAAACTTCATGGTTAGCCAGCACAGTGAATACGTTACTGTTCATTTTGTCTTAACCAATTATAACAATAATTCTTATTGCTATTCTAGAAGCACGTAAGCAACTTTTAGTTAACAACAATGTTTTCAGGCAATACTCCAATTCTCATCCATTAGAATTGAACACTAGTAGTAAATTATAACATATAACAAAGCCTTCACTACATTGGTCTCTATAAACTAGCATATACACTTCTTTCATTTATTTGCCCTTGCTTTGCTGCTACTGATGCTCACAAGGAAAAGTTTCCAAGTCAGTTGTTTTTCTATTTAAAAGCTTCTTTTTTGTGGATTATTGTAAATGATTTAGCTAGCTGGTTGTATGCTTGGTGGAGCATCCTCAGGCTTATTTTCACAGCTAAGCAAGATTTTGTTAGATGGTCTTTGAATTCAGACTGCTTTTGGCAACTCTAGGAAGAATAGTGCTGATTATTTAGAAAACTGTAGCTTTATAAATGGATACTTTCTAGTGGCAAGAAATTAATGGCAGATGAGTGGGAAATAGGGCCATTTCATTTTATTCACAACCTGAATATTTTACATAAATGGTTATAGCCTGGTGCTATAACCAAGAAAGGAAGGAAAACTTTGTACAGTGATGAAAGTTTGTTGGTAAGATTATAAAAATAAAACTCGGGCAGGGATGATAACTCAAAGACTGGATCTCATGCTTTGCTTATGTGAAATCTCATATTTGATCTCCATGCCATCTTGTCCCTTTGGCACATTGGATGGTATCACTGGAGAGTCCTGGAAATTTGTGCTTGATGAGCAGTGAATTATTAGGCCATAGAACTATGCCATCTCGTATGGTTGGTTGAGTATTATTGTAAGTGGGGCTTGAACCCTTCTCAGAAATGGTTTGGAAAACCACCAAAATATTCAAAACAAAACCATGAAATTAATAATTAACATTAGTCTATAATTATAATACATAATCAATGCAAACAAAATTAATGTAAGTAATCTAATTGTATAGGTTACTTAGAAAAGTAAAATATTTAGCAATAAAATCTAGACAATGATTTGAGGGAAGGTTGAATAAAAATAAAATTTAATTTTTAAGACACGGAGTTTTAGGAGTTTGTCTACTATTTCAGAATAATATGAAATTTTAAAATAAGTTATTTTATCATACTGTGGGATTATTCCAAACATTGTATTAGTCAATAAGACTAAGATTAAACAAGAGTAAATTAAGGACTCAGATAAAATTTTTATGTTGCTAATTATGTTTTTTTTCTCTAAATGATATTAGGGAGTAAATTTCTTCCTACTTGTTTTGATATTTGTTTTCATTTTGCTGGGAAGATAGGTACAGTGACTTGATTGTGACTGTTTTATATAATTGATGTACAGTTACACCAAATAAAAGCAGAAAGTAACATGTATTTTTGTTGATTTAAAATATAGATTGCCACAAGTTGAGATGTATATTTGAAAGTTTTCATAAATGTGATATTGATTTGATACAGTTTTTACACTAATAAAGAGACACCAGAGATACAAACCACATTGTTATACAGGTTTGAATACTAGTCATAATGGAACCTAAGCCTATTATATTCGATTACTGTATCTGTATTACAAAGGATGAGTGGTGTATTCTAATGAGGTAGAGCGATGCAATTAGTTCTAGGGTTTCTAAAAAGTTATTACCTAAAGGCTTTGAGATCTGAATCAATAGTCCTTTGTTCAATCATAACTGAAGTCGATGAAATGAATTCCCAAGAAATGGCTACAGTATTGAAAGTGAGATATTAACATAGGGACCATTTTAGCCTCTAGCTAACAAGGTAATGTTTTAGAAAGAAAAGAATGATTTATAGAAACACCATACAAAATTCCTGATTCAGTAAAGGTGACACTATAAAGAATTTGTTACCTTGCTGCTTTATTGATTAAGTAAGATAAGTTAAAGTTCTAGGTTGTCTGGATGGTGGCACCATTCAATATTATCTTAATTACTCCTCATTATGAGTGTTGCTAAGCTAAGGATAATGTGCCAGAGTTGTGAGAATTATATTATACAATCTATCACAATTATAATCAAACCAAGGATAAGTTTTCACAGAGAAAGTAAGACAAGCACTTATTTTTTCTCTTAAAGCGAAAATACTTTCTTAGTACATATAACAGATAAATGGTGATTTTACACTCTTATTTCTTCATTATTAGCATAGTTTCTGGGTAATATAATTCAGAGGTATATTTTACAAGTTTTCTTTGTATAATTTTTCTATAACTTTAACATTAAAATATAATTTTGATTTGAAATATAACTTAATTCACAAAGACAGCTTCATTACTGTCATCTGCACTATTAAAAGTAATTTGCTATTTCAAATGTTTTAATTGACCAATACAAGTCTCCTCAGAGTTTAACAAGCATAATTTCATTTTAGCTAAAAAAATTCAAAATGCATATTGCTTCGTCTCAGTATATATTTGGAAAATATATAGTAGCAATATTTTAGTGGAAAGTGGTCTAGCATGACTGGAAAAGACCTTTGCCAAGTCAACTAATTTTCCCTTTGTTTATAGGTCCCAGCCAAATTCTTTGCTATAATTAAAGATCAATTTTCTTTGTTAACAAATATCGTGGTCAACATATGCCTGGGGAAAATAAAAGCTCTGATAATCATCTGAATCATATCATTCATTAATCTATGTTTAATTTATGCATGAATGTATAATTAAAGGACTTTATAGTGTTAATATTTTTACTAAAATAAAATGATGCAATTTAGAGGCATTATTGATTCATTACTAGAAGTTAGTAAAGTTCAACTTCATGCACATTGGTATTGGTATTTTCTAACAGATCATGTCTCCATCATAAGTCACACTCAACTAAACTGATTTCTGTTGAGGAAACAGCATCCAAGTTAGGAGTACACTGGTTTATACTGTAAGTTAATATTTTTTTCAAAATTATTGGCTATCAGTTAGATTTTTGTGGCCATGAAAGTTCTGGTAGAACTAGTAATATTGCTTCATTTGGGACAAATTTTAGTCTTACATTTGTTGACATTTGAAATTGTATTCATGGTGCACATTATTTAAAATGTTATTTTCTTGCAAAATAAAACTAATTCAACCAACTTAATGGGAGAAAATATTTGCACTTTTACATTAAATAAAAGGCTGATATGCAAGATATACAAAGCATTCATCAAGCTCGATAACAAAAGACAAATTTCCACATTAAGAATTGGGAAAAGGGGCCCGGGAGATAGCATGGAGGTAAGGCGTTTGCCTTTCATGCAAAAGGTCATCAGTTCGAATCCCGGTGCCCCATATGGTCCCCCGTGCCTGCCAGGAGCAATTTCTGAGCATGGAGCCAGGAGTAACCCCTGAGCACTGCCGGGTGTGACCCAAACCCCCAAAAAAAGAATTGGGAAAAGAGGGGCCAGGGTGATAGTGCATTGAGTAGGGTGAATGCTTGCACATGACTGACCTGAATTTGATTCCCTGAGTGA
The DNA here is from genome assembly GCA_004027635.1 of Crocidura indochinensis. NCBI lineage: Eukaryota > Metazoa > Chordata > Mammalia > Eulipotyphla > Soricidae > Crocidura > Crocidura indochinensis. The sequence continues at coordinate 7,737 of PVKC010010588.1, read as the reverse complement.
TCTTTGAGTGTGAAAAACTAAGACATAATTTTGAATTGTGTTTCCAAATAATGGAAAGACACTTTTCCTAAGGGTGTTGAACTAGATGATCAATAGGTTTCTCAAAATGTGTACATTGTCACTTGTCAAAAAGAAATGTAAATCTAAAGGACAATGAGGTATCATCTCACTTTAGTAAAAATAGTATATATAAAACAAAAGATGTAAAACAATGAGTAATGTTGGAGATATGTTAAAAAAAAAAAAGGACTCTTCAGATTTAGAAAGATAGCATGAATTTAAGGCATTTGCCTTGCATGGAGAGGAACAGTGGTTCAAATCCCAGCATCCCATATTATTCCCAGAGCCTGCCAGGAGTGATTTCTGAGCTTAGATCCAGGAGTAACCTCTGAGCGCTGCCGGGTGTGGACCCCCCCCCCCAAAGAAAGGACTCCTCATTCACAGTTGGTGAGAATGTTACCAGGTTTATAATATATGAAAAGCATAAGGAAATTTCTAAAACAATCTAATAGAACTTTCATGTAATCCAATTATCTTATTTTTACCCATATGTCACAAGAACACAGGAGCAGTAATTCAAAGAAATACATACAAGCTATATTTTTTGCAAAACTAAGTTACAACCAAGATAGTGAAACAACTTAAGTATCTAATGACATTATTTTTGGGTAATGGAATTACACATATAATTATACATATATACATATAAGGAAATGAAATTTTGCAGTTTTGCTGCAACCTGAATGAAATATTAATGCACCATTATCCAAAGTAAGTCAGCATGAAAAAAAAGTTTTCAACCAGATGTATTATATAAATAAAATGATAATAAAGGCAATCATGACTTAAAAGAAAGGATAATAAAGTGGATTATAGACAACTGTAGGATATGCCGAAGGTGAAGCACCTGGGAAATTTTAGTGCTGGTAAAGAAGCACTATTTTCATTGAAACCATGTCAATTAATACTACTATGATCATGTTTCCTAAACTATAATAAAAATAATTAATCTAAAATGCTATTGTTTTTCTTTTGCTCATGGGCATAGCAGGTGTAATGAAACACTAACAAAAATATGATTATGTTGTGGTATCAATATAAAATCTAAATAATTTATTATTACTAGTCATAGGGTTTATTTAGAGGGGAAAATAGTCTAATACAAAAAGTTGCAAATAAAAATGGTATTCTCGCTCTATACTTGGTGTGTTCTATATTATCTTTTAGATGACTGCATTACAAATAATTTTATAATTATTCTTAAAATTATTTCACATTCATTAACTTTGAAAACAGATTTGCGAAAATATATACAGTTCTGAAATTATAAAAGTAGATATTCATATAATATGTTGAGAAAAGCAGATAACTTTAGTTTTTTCTTTTGTAATTGAACACTATTCTATAATATTATTCAGTCTTCACTGAAATGAATTATCTAATATACTGCTCTCCAACAAGTCTATTGTTCCATTCACTGTCATGCAACTACATAAAATAGTAATGACACTGTGACAAAGTATAAATAACACATTGATGCAAAAATAATTTGTAATTATAGTGTTGACAAATCAAACTATCCCATAATTGAATAAAGAAAGAATTCAATGCTATAATCATAGAATTTCTTCACCACTTTAGAAGTATTTCTGTTAATAAAATTAACATCATTTTGTCTTTTCATAAAACCGCAGAGAATAAAGAGTGAGAAAACCATTGGGTAAAATCTAGACTTTTTACCACTCACTACATGAAATATGTGTAATTGGAATTCGAAGTATAACTTTATTCTTCTAGTTATTTTTTAGCTAATTTTTATTTGCCAGTGTTAACATGTTTATAAGTATGAATGTCATATTCCAATACAGTCACATTCCTTTTTCCACCAATAACCCCAACCCACAAATCATTGGAATCCTTCAGCTGTCTCTGCCATTCTCTCAGTTTTGTGTAGAGTCCAAGAGTTTGTTTTCTTCTTCTAATTTAAATTTCTTTATTTTCTCTTTAAACCACATAGGAGTGTGATAATTAAGTATTTGTCTTTCTACTTTTGACACATTCATGAAGCATGAAATCCTCTAATACAGACAAAAAAGTGAGAATTAATCTTACCTTATAGCTGAGTAGCATTCATTTTTCATACATTATTTTTTCCTACTGACTTCTTGGGCTGTTTTTTATCTTAACTAATGTAAATAGTGTTTCAATTAATATACATTTACATATACTTTCTGAAATTAGTATTTTGATGTTTTCTAGATAGAGAAATAGGCACACAATTTCTGGTCAAATGGTAGTTCCTATGTGTTTCTTTATCTTTTCCCTAATGAACTGCACCTTAGTATGCTGGAAGAGATGCAGGTTTAGAAGCAAACATAAGGTCTTAACCATGCCTAATAGACATTCTACTATTTATGCTATCTCTCTAGTTCATCAATTTTATTTTTAATATTTTGGTTCCGCCTGACTTTGTGCTCAGAATTTATACCTGGTAGGCTCTGGTTACCATGTGGGATGCCACGATCAAACCTGGACTGGCTGTGTGCAAGGTAAGTGCCCTACCCATTCTCGTCCTATTTCTAAATCTTTTAAAATTGCCACAACACAATAGAGTCTATACAAATTAGATATCACACACACAAACACACATACATACACACACACTCATTTCATGATGGTTCCTTTATCTACACATCTCCAACAGCATTAGTTTCCAGACATTTTGATATAGGATATTTTGCCTGATGTAAAATGAAATCACAGTTATTTCATTGAATATTTAGTCCTGAGTATGACCAGTTATTTCAAATTATAATCAATATATTAAGGAGAATTGTGACACATTATTGACAGTGATTTGGCAATACTAATTATAATAGAAAAATGTTTTTTTAACTACTTTGATGTTTTATTTGTTTATATTAAATTTGAAAAATATATTCTATTCCTTATTCATAATATTTTAAGAAAGTTATACTGACACTGGATCAATAGATAATGGCCAATTATACTAAAAATGGATATATTGCATGTGGCTGCAACTTACATGGAATTAGAAGGTGTCATATCAAGAAAGTTTTAGATTGAAACAAAACACATTTATACTGGTTTATCTGGCTTAAGTGAAGTTCATGGAATTTGGAAAATACAAAAAGTATCTTACAGTGACGTTTAGAGGCTGGGGAATGCAGTTGAGAAGGTTCTCAAGTCAGCATCCAAGATTATAAACTGTGCCAATAAGTATTGCATGAAATTATTATATGCCTAAAACATTAGTATTAACACTATTTTAAATTATTACATCTTAATAGTCCTTTTGAAGACTTATTATTAATTATGAAAATAATCAAAATTCTAAGTTGTGTTAAAATATAATTAAATCTAGGCTCTGGAGTAGTGGTGCAAAAGGTAGGGCACTTTACTTACACACTCTAACCTAAGTTGGACTGTGGTTCAATTCCTTGGTGTCCCATATGGTTCTTCAAGCCAGAAGTGATTTCTGAGTGCATAGCCAGGAGTAACCCTTGAGTGTCATCAGGTGTGCCCCAAGAAACCAAAACAAAACAAAACAAAAACAAAAACAAAAAAACAAGTAGTTCTAAAACACTCATTTACTAAATTTATATTTAGCTTTTGAAATGTTTCTAGCCTAATTATATCTGTCAATAATGCCTAACATCTGAGAAAAATTACAATATAAATTTCATAAAACAGAATTTTGAAGTTAGTAATGTCTTAGAAGCAAAAAAGAAAAATAAAAAAGAAAGGTAAGAAAAGAAGGAGAAAAAGAGCAGGCACCCAAATAGTGGAGTTTTAACAAGCTGTATTTCCTAAAAATGTTTTTCCCCAAAGAATAAATCCAAAAATGATTAAATACAAAATTCTAATTATAAGCTTTATTCTTTGTATTAGTATATTAACTCCAGATATGTTTCCCATTCATGATATGACAATGCTATTCTGTTTTTAACAACACTTAAGGATCAGTGGCTTCATGGTTATTTGATAATTTAGACAAGTGAGTTAGAAAGTAAAAATCTATTCTTACTACGATTATAATTTTCTCAGTGAAAATGAAAACTAATGAACAATGATGGCAGACACAAATAGACTGGATTTCTATTGACTAATAAAAGTAACTAGAAAAATAAAAGCTAGCAAAAACGTGTTGTAATATTTTAATGCCTAAAATCAAAAATTTGAGAAAACAATTTATTATTATAGAAAAGAAACTTTGTATCTGTATTTCTTACAGGTGATTTTTTTATGTCTCAGAACTCTATGACAGGGTAGAGAGGTAGTACAGCAGGTAAGGTGAATGCTTTGCACTGGGCTGATTTAGTTAATATCCTCAGTTGCCTATGGTTTCCTAAGCACCACCAGAAAAGATTCATGAATGGACAGCTAGGAGTAATTTCTGAGCATTGCCAGATATGCCCAAAAACAGAAAGAAAAAAAAAAAACTAAAGAAAGGAAAACCATGAAATCCAACAGAAAGTGCTATTTTATATATTATTTAATTTTAATTAATATTTTTACCTCCAAGTTTATAACACTGTGTTATTACATGACTGTTTGCTGTGGTAAAGAATAAAATAAAAGTAATTAATATGAAGTTTTAGATTAGAACTTATGTACTATGCTCATATATCATATTCTTACTACTTTAAAAAATAATCTAACTTAAAACCTTTGTACTCTATTGCCTTGAGACTGCTTACTTCTTTCTCTCTTATACCATATTGCTCCCTAAGGAGTGCTCAGAATGTCTAAGAGTTCTCCTGGTGGTTCTTAGATAACTAAAGCAGCAGTGCATTATGAAAGTTCAGGATGTCGTGCTGCTCAGTTACTGCAGTACCTGTTACTGCACTGTCACCTCTGAAATAGTTGGGTGCTTTCTGAGCAGCATCTGGGGTCACATTATACAAGGGATCAAGTCAGGGTCAGATCTATGCAAAACATTTATTTTAACACTCGTGCTAACTGCTTAGACCTCTTAATCATGACTTTAAGCATTTTGTTTGTTTGTTTGTTTTGGGGCCACATCCGGCAGTGCTCAGGGGTTACTCCTGGCTGTCTGCTCAGAAATAGCTCCTGGCAGAAACGGGGGACCATATGGGACACCGGGATTCGAACCAACCACCTTTGGTCCTGGATCGGCAAGGTAAACGCCGTTGTGCTATCTCTCCCAGGACTTTAAGCATTTTTACTTATATTTAGAATATTCAATTAGATCTAATTTTAAATCAGCAGATAGCGTAAGGGCCTCAAATTATGAAGTCCATTACATTAAAATAAAAACGATTTAAATATTCAAACAATATTTAAAATGTATCCGTTTTTCTTATTGATCTATCCACACATAATTAAGCATTTCTCCAAATCACTTTACAGAAATAATTTTACTTCCATTCTTAAATTTAAATACATTTTATGGGTTTTTTTCTTGCTCTTGCTATTTTGTTTGTTTGTTTTGGGGGCACACCTGATAGTACTCGAAAGTTACTCTTGGCTCTGTTCTCAGAAATCACTCTTGACAGTCTCTTCGAATCATATGGCATGCTGGGACCAAATCCTGGTTGACCACAAACGAGGTAAATGCCCTACCCACTGTGCTATAGCTCCAGCCCCGTCTGTTTTTAAATAGCTAAATAATTTTATTCTGCTTTAGGTAACATGATTATAATAGTGTTAAAGTTTGAGACACTGATGTGCACATTTATTCCAACATACCATCACATCAAATGTCCATAAGCCCCCACCACTGTCCCTATGTAGCGTTATTCTGATCTTTATTCAGCCACACCTCCCTGATATTTATTAATTAGGTTTGTAATCTAAAACTGGAACTTAGCATTATTCAATACTATTGGTTCCTTTGTTTTCTTTTTGACAAACGAGTGACATCATCAGATAATTGTCTTTTTGTCTATTTTACTTAACAAAATAGCTTCTCATCTCATATTGCACTTCAATCATATTCCGTCCATATTCAAACCATGTTGCAATAAATAGCATAATTTGATCATTTGTTACAGTTGAATAATATTGCATTATGTATAAATACCAGAAGTTCTTGATCAATTAATCTGGGTTGCTGAAAGTCTGCTGTTGGACGAGTAGTTAATTTAATATTCTGATTATTATATTATGCATTTCAATAAACATAGATGTGCATATATATTTTCAATAAGTATTTTGTGTTATAGCTGACATTAATGGAAGCCACTAAATTATTAGTGAATGTGAATTTATTTTTTCACTCAATATGTTCACCAACCCTGGTTATTTTTTAGACATTTACAAATATATGTCAGTATATTAATGTGAAATAATTGTTGCCATGATCTGCATTTTCTTGATTATAGGTAGTTTAACAGTATCCCCTACCCACTAGTTATCTGCATGTCTTTGGAAGTGTTTTACTTAATCTTATCTTCCTATTTTGAAAGAGATTATTGTTTTATTATTGTTGAACAAGTAAGTGCATCATATTTCTTAGATTCTGTGTCAATTACCTTGGATGTGAAAGATTCTTATGCTGAAAATTATGTCAATATGGAAGGAGATAGGAGAGGACTAGGAAATGGGAAAATATGTCATTCACATTGAGTAGTAAAATTAACATTGTTATCAAAATAATTTCCGAATAATTATATAAATAAAATTTAACCTACATCATAATTACAATGGTATAGATCAATCTCTAATAGCCAAATTTATTTTGAGAAAAATTATGGGAATTATTGCATTTCAAGAATCAAACTACATTTAAAACATATAGTAATTAAAACTATATCAAATTTTATTTGAAATGTAACTTTTTGTTTTTGTTTTGGGGTCACACCAGGTGATGCTAAGGGGTTACTTCTGACCATGTGCTAAGAAATCGCTACTGATTTGGGGAACCATATGGGATGCTAGGGGTTCGAACTGTGATTAGTCTTAGGTCAGCCTCATGCAAGGCAAATGCCCTACAGTTTGCACCATGATCTGACTCTGGTCCCTTGAAATGCAACTTTTATCTTTAATGTTGTTATATTATTTTCTCTTTCAATTTTTATCGAATCCAGGGTTACTCTATAATTGATTGTCAAATTTGTTTTATTCTGTAATAATTAGTTTTGTGAATGTAAGTATGTCTTGTATATGAGTATGTTAAAATAATACTATAAAGACAAGGTCTTTCTGCTATAAAATAATGTTCCTCAGAGCATTGTACCAAGAAGCATATTAGTAGATATTTAAAATTATTTGTTAGGGGAACTAAAAGAAAAACTACAATTTATAAAAAAAATTAGTAAAGACTAAATGAACTACAAAATAATCCAATTAAAAGAGCACATGCACAACACATGAAAAAAAGGAAGTTACTGGTTTAGGGCTTCATAAGAATGTCATACATTCCTGCTGAGGGGCCAGAGAGATACACAGTAGTAGGGCATTTGCCTTGAATGTGGCGGACCCAAAACACACCTGGGGTCAACTCCTGGCATCGCATATGGTCCCCCACGCCTGCCACGAGCGATTTCTGAGCAAAAAGCCAGAAGTAATCCCTGACCACTCCTGGGTATGCCCCCCCACCAAAATAAAACAATAAATAAATTCCTACTGAAATCCTTTGGCTATGAAGGCTTTAGCCTATTGATGAATCTCTAGTGGAGCACGAGGAATGTGTAAACTCTTTGCCACATGAATACATTTGCTTCCAGGTGAGTGTGGAAACTAAATTATGGA
>PVKC010010587.1:0-25576 GCA_004027635.1 Crocidura indochinensis | reverse complement strand
TAAAAAAGAAAAAAAATTAAAAAAAAATAATAATAAAATAAAATAAAATCAAAAAAAAAAAAGAAAAAAAAATAAGGCCTCCCAATTCTTATCACAGGCTGTGTTCTTCACACTGACTGTATAGAAAGAGGAGGTACAGTAAATGCACCCCATATACACCTCAACCCAGACCCTTGCCTGGTCTGTATTGGGAATTTAGGGGACAAAAAAAATATTTGATAAAGAAGGGGGAATTGGGGTCATGAGATATTCAAAAGTCATGCTGTGGGGTTACACAATCATTTCACTGATGCTGCATTGTTTAAAATATTTTTGATACTTCCATAGAATACTATCAAGACAAAAAGACGCTTAAAAACTCTTTAATGTCAAAATAATTTTATTTTCTAAACTAGAGTTGATTTTGATAAAATTAAGAAATTTGTTACAGCCACATATCTAGAAAAAGTAGGCTCATCCTTGGTCAATAATTGTATTTGGAATTAAAATATTAAAATAATATAAGAAGGCTGATTTTCTTCTGTGATTATAAACTATTTTCTGAAACAAATACTAAAGATTAGTTACAAAAATTTTTTAAGCAAGTGACACAAAATTGAACTAATAGACCTTAGAGACATAGTTTAGAGATAAATATCCACTTACAGAAATACATTTTGACAGGCTGGTATGTCATAATTCTTGTTTGTTTTCAGCATTGTATTATGCTACATTTCAAGCACACAGTAAAGTAAAAGAACTATTGCATCCCTTAGTTTCTGTTAACATTAATTTTACTTGTCCTTTACAAATTTATATAATAAATACACATTTTTTTACCTATACATGCCTTCTTGGCATATATTTTTGTAAAATGCAGAATCAATATCTTCTTAGATACTTCCATATGCACACAAGTAATTAAAGTTTAATATTTGAAATTTAGGGGCCCGGGAGATAGCAGGGAGGTAAGGCATTTGCCTTTCATGCAAAAGATCATCGGTTCGAATCCCGGTGCCCCATATGGTCCCCCGTGCCTGCCAGGAGCAATTTCTGAGCATGGAGCCAGGAGTAACCCCTGACCACTGCCGGGTGTGACCCAAAAACCACAAAAAAATTTTGAAATTTAGTATAAAATGTACATATATAATATAATGTTCACAATCTTATTAAAATAATGCAGTCACCAGTTTCACAAGTAAATGTATTTATTATACATTCACCATAATCTCAGAAATAACCTAATATTCATTCAGTCATACAACAATCCCACTCTCTCCATTCAGAGGCATGTTTTCCACACAGATTAATTTTACTTGCTTAGAATATTTTGTAAAGAAAATAATATGGTTAGCATTTTCGTATGTTCTTTTGCACTATGTGCTTTAAGATTTATGTTGAATTATGTGCACATAAATTTAAAAAAAATTCTCAGTCTTATTCTACTCTATGCTTGTTTTTTGTGCATTCAAGAGAAAGAATCAAGCTGCTATATAATCAGAAAGGTATGTTTTTTTCTAGAAAGAAATTAGTGATCCAGTACATAACCACAGCCAACATAAAGTTGTGTTCCATAAGGGTAAATAATTCATAGGACTTGACATGGGAATATTCTGATTATAAGTCTTTGGCTCTAAAACTTTGTTTTGTTTCCTAACTTCTTTGTCTGTGTATGATTATTGGTCAAGAATCTCTAGATAGAGAAGAATATAAATTTTTACTAGCACCATACTTGGGGAAAGGTAGTACAGATGGGAGTGTTCTTCTTTTGGTCCCTGGAGCAGTGCTAGAACTGATGCCTTAATATAGAGCCAGAAACAAATCCTAAACATACTGGATATATACCCCCCAAAGAAACCCTGCAAAATAAAATAGATTTTAATGTTGCTTGTTGTCACTAAATTCTCGGTCAGTCTTTCTCCTTTTCACCTAGAAATTTCAACATAGAACTTAGAGACAAAATGGAGTCTGTTAGGTTAAGCACAGTCAGAAGTTTCTATTCTCTTATTTATAGACACCAATTCTTTTTTATATATTGCTTATTATGAATAAGGTTTATGCATACATTTTTTATTAATAACTTTTATTTTGGCCAAAGTGGACTACAAATCATTCACAGTCGTATTTTAGGTACATAGTGACATTGAATCAGGGGCATTCCCATCACCATTGTTGTCCTCCTTCCACCCCTGTTCCCAGCATGCATCCCATATCGCCCCCCTTTACCCCGGGCTCTGTGTCTAACCTGTTGTAGATTGGGTATCGATGTAGTTGACTTTGGATTTGGTGTTTAGGTTTGATCATTTTTTTATTTCTACTCAATGTTCATATGCCTGTTTGGTCTTCGTGCCTTCCATTATTTCTCCCTCAATTTGTGAGGCAGAACAAGATGGTTCAAGTTATGTGGTTCTATTTGAAGGTAAGAATAAAAAAGAAAAATAGGGGGGACAAAAATTAAAATAAAATTAGAATCCTGATGCCATTAAAATATAGATATGTACATAAAATATAAATACATATAGTCTTATAACAAATTACCTAATTTTTGTACTATTTTACTTTAGCATTAAAATATATGAATGCCATTATTCTACAATTTTATTACTATTATTGTCAGACATTAGTCATTTCTACTGAGGTTGTAGTGAAATTTCATTATAGTTTTCAATTTTTATTTTCATAATAAGTGATGCTTATAATCATACCTTCATATACTTATTGTTTATTTATATAAGCAACTCTAATTATGTGTGGCAGCTATAGTCTGTAGAGTCACTAAAAACACCAAATAAGTCAACACTGAACCATTACTTCAGGAGTAAGTTATTTTCTGCAAGTCTCTGGTCACATTTTCATCAATCAATGCATATACTATTTTTACATTTATTTATATTTAAAGTCATCTTATTTAGCAAATATTATTTCTTTATTAGCACTGAGCCTGCCAACAACTCTATGCCAATAACTTATGCTTGAAAATATTTTATTTTCAACTTCTCCTTTTATCACTTAGACACCATGATCAATATTATAAATATCTGTGTACTTAAAAATAATTTGCAATGCTCTGGTTTCCCTTAAGATTGCATAAATATTTTTTGCCTTTTACTAAAGATTTCCTTGGAGAGGAACAATAAAAGAAAAAAAAAACATAATTTTCAGGGGCCAGAGAGATAGCACAGTGGTAGGGCGTTTGCCTTTCACGTGGCTGACTCACAACGAACCTGAATTGAATCACTGGGGTCCCTTATGGTCCCCTGAGCCAGGAGTGATCTCTGAGCACATAGTCAGAAGTAACCCCTGAGTGTCAATGAGTGTGGCCCAAAAACAAACAAAATTTTTTATTTAAAAATAAATAATTTGCATTCTCCAAAGCTGTAGGTGTGGATGAACAATTGGGCACAAGGTCAAATGTTTAAGTGGATTTTAGTCAGTCATAAAAAGAAAATAAGAACCAGAGAGATAACTGAAGAAGTTGAGCACATCCATACTTTGCATGTAGAAAGAACAGTCGCACGTAATACCGGGAGAACATCAAATTGTCAGTATAAATTGGTGGGTATCTCCTAAGCATGGAAACATATGTGGCTCACTCCACATATCACACATAGTGAAAATATTTCCATTATCCTTTTAGCTGTGAAAGCTGTGGAACAGTCACAGAGATTATTTACATGACAGTCTTTTGATGAGACTGTCCTTAAGATAGACCAATTATAATAATTGAAAGCCCAAATCTGATACAATAGATCTGACTGCATCTAAAGAGTGGGTTTCAATTTTTTTTAAAACTGTGAGGCAAAGCTTCCACCAAAACTTATCTATGAATGGCAGTTGCAAACAGCTGTCTTTTGAATCAATAGGAAATTTCTGCAGATATATAGCTGAAAATAATATAAGTGGTATATTTATGATAAACTTTTATGTCTTACATCTTGTGGAATTTAGAATATCTCCTGCCTCAGATAAAATGTTCAAATGCCTTTATTTATCTTATTCAATCCAAAAGTTGGGTTACCATATTCCTGTCAAAAAGAGAGGTAATTTATTCTTCATATCATTTGAAATATAATTTTTTACTCTCCTGAAAACAGTTTGCCTTTGAAAATGGTATGTAAACTATAGTTCGCATGGGAAAGGGGTCTGGAAAAAGCAGTGAAGTAAAAATTCTTTCTTGACTTATTTTTGCATAGCTCATTTTAAATTAGCTTAAAAAAATCACTTCTCCATGAAGTGACTCATTTTTAGTTTTGTTGACATAGGTTATAGGGTTCCATACACAGCAATCAAGTGACTCAAGTTGTTATACAAATGGTTTATACCTTTGTTACATTTATTAGTTGAATTTTCAAAAATAAATTTTGGATATTCTAATGCTTTTGTCACTAACAGATGTTTCCTAAACTGTCAAGAAAGGAATCGTAAAGTCTCCAATTATAATATCGAACACAACTATTTGCTCTTAAATCCATCCAGTTTTTGTTTACATATTTTAATATGTGATTGCATATTTCTTGACAAATCCATCCCTTAATCATTTCAAATTAACACTGACTCTGATCATTTGTTTATATGTATTCCTTTAGATAAAAAAATGTTGCGAATGTAGACTATGTGTGGTGAGAGAGAAAGATGAGTGAGAGCAAGAAAGAGAAAGAAAGAACTTGTATGATTTTGTATGTGCTTGCCAATGAAGTGTATGGAAACCTCAAAACTGCAGTTGCTCCTATACTGCTAAGACTCTGACCCTGTCAAGTCCCAGGATGAGAGACATCAGGCTGTTTCTGAAGACCTCTAGATCTGTATAATATGGACACTGATTTTTCAGGGCATTGTGCTGTTCAGGTTGAGGTGAGATTAAGCTCTTCAAAGAAAAAGAAAAAATTCAATTCTAACGGGTGTTCAATTTTCCCAGGTTATTTGTTTATTCTTGCATGAAAGCATTTCAAAAGATTGAAATCAATGGTTTAATTTAGGAAATATAGAGAAAATTAAATAGAAATAATGAATGACTAAATAACAGAGGGAATTACACACTCAAATAAGGATGGAGACAAGTCAAATAGGGGATTTCTTTTACAGAACTGGGATTATAGACATTTCTCCAAACTATCCAGGAATAGAGCTTTCTTTGTAAACCAAAAGACTTTGACAGTGGTTATCAAGGAAGGACTAGTAGAACCATATAGTTTTGAAAACATGTTTTTTTCTGTTGAATGATCTTAGTGTCTTCTGATGTGTCCTGACCTTTAGGGTTGATCTCCTGTTCTTTTAGTTTTGGAGCTGAAGGTCGTTTTCTGGGGCAATACTATGGCAGGACGCTTTGGCAAGATGCCATAGGGCTTTGTCAGGAAGTAACTTCATTAACTGGGTTAACAAATAAATATAAATCAGGTTAATAAATAGGGGTTCAGAGGATTTTTATCCAAAGTTCAAGCTTCCAGCCCTGAGAAAAAAAGATACTCAAATACCTTTATTAAGTCTGGCTACAGAAGCAGGAAGCAAGATTATACTAAATTTAGACATTACTTTTCCATTGTCTGGTGGACATAAACCAGGCCTGGGAGATTGTTAGTGTCAGACTTCTGGGAAATTTACTCTCTTCTGCTCTCACCACGTTCCCGTATAATACCTTTCTATATATTCTTGCCACATTGCCATTCTTATGGTTTTATAACTAATATATGCACATTTTGTAATATTTTTCTTTTGACCTAGTTATGATTTTGTATTTCATAAGTATAGCCCTTGAATAGTACTTACATAATTTATTTCATGTTAATATCATATTAGTACATTGAATTGATACATATTATGTGTTATTTTCCTAAACAAGCATAAAACTTACCTTAAAGGGCATCTCACATATATGCTTTACAAAATTTGTATATAATGTAACATAACATAACAATATTATATAATAACATATTGTATATAAAATCAATATATAAATACATATATTGATTTTTGGAACACTCCTGGTGACACTCAGGGATTATTCCTGGCTCAGGGGACTATATGGGACACTGGGGATCAGACCCAGGTATGTCTTGGGTTGGCTCACGTGCAAGGCAAAGGCCTTACCTCTGTGCTATCACTTCAAACCCACAATAGTTTTTTTTTGTTTGTTTGTTTTTGGTTTTTGGTTTACATGGGGGACCATATGGGGCACCGGGATTCGAACCGATGACCTTTTGCAGGAAAGGAAAACGCCCTACCTCCATGCTATCTCCCGGGTTATTTTTAAGATTCAACTCAAGAGTCATGTTTTTGGGTGCCATCCTTGTATGCTCCTATTATTAGTATATCTCATGGCATTTAGTGTATTTATGTACTTAACTCATATAGAAGGAAATTATGTTCATATTGCTAAGTAGAGTCAGATAAGGTAATGAATCAAGCTATTTTGAACTTTACTGTTTATTTGTTTATGATTTGGGGGAGGTATGATTTAGTGCCGCTTAGGGGCTACTCTGTGTCAGAAGCCTCATTCCACCAGTTCCTGGGGTTTGGGGAGCATGGGTCTGGAAGTACTGCTGACACAGCAAAATAATTCACACAAGGATGCAGAGATAAAATAGGTTGAGGAAAACTTCCACTATGAGCTATCTACTGGCTTGCAAAAGATAATAGCAGGCAGATCCACCTGCTGCAAAACAGAAACCACAAGCATTTTTTCTGACCTGAGGCTTTTATTGGAATGAGAAGGGCCATCCCCTGGATGAAAAGGTAGGTAGGGGATCAATCTACAAGTACTTCCAGACCAAGTGTGACAAACCAAGGCAAAGAAGTATTATCATGAATAGGGTAAAAACTGGTTACTCCATCTCTACTACTCGCTCTATGCTTAGAAATCACTTCTGATGGGTTTGAGAAAATCACATATTGTGACAGGTATGGAACCGGGGTTAGTAGCATACAAACAACTGTATTAATCGCACTATTATCTCTCCAGTCTTTGAATTTCAAAGCTTGAATGATTTTCATTGTCCTTCCAATACAAAATTTCAAAGCATATAAAATGAGTTATAAAATATTAGTTAGAGATGAAAATAATTTGAGTCATTTAGTTTGATCCAGATTCTACAAGAAAGTCTACATTTGGGCTTAGAACTGAAGTAGTTTGTATTTATTTAATTAATAAGTGCAAAGGATTTTTCCTACTATTTGAGCAATATTACTACTATTAATATAAATGCTGGTGTAATTAATATTAATTCCTACCATTTTGATGTTATTATAATTCATCTAATTATAGAGCTTCTGCTCTCAGCTGAAAATAATTTATATGTACATATAAAAATAATTTCAAATATTATCCTCCCTGAATTTTGTTAAATAAAAGGTCATTTTTAGGATTGAACATATTCATGCAATGTATGGATTGCTCGATAATATTTATTTTCTGAAAAGTTTTATTTTTCTGCTAAATATTCAAAGTACATTTTTTCTTTTTTTCCTGATAATAGAGAGAATCTAGTCCACCCAGAAAAATTGTCCATCTGTTCCTAACATACGTTATTAAATGGAAGACACCTGGAAGGAGGTGAACACTTGCCAGATGCAAACTAAATTCTCTGGAGCTTTAATACATTTTGTAAATTTTATAGGATTCATTGCCAGTTTTTGACTGTAGGAATATTTATGTTTAGAAAAGTTGCATAGAGAATTTTCTACCTTTTTGTTATCTTCAGTTTGTAATTTCTGGATATTGTTCTTTGCAGCTCTGGAGGCTCTAAACCACATGGATTATTTTTTAGATTCTTCTCACTTTTTCTTCTTCTTTTCGTATATTCCCAGTTTCTTATTTGTTTTACAGAAACAAATCAGTGACTTTACCTGTATATCGAGCAGCGGTGTTCTAATGAGCACACTTCGCATGTATTTTTGGAGTGCCCAGGAATTCATTTGACTATTTACAGATTATAACAGTTGGTAGTTGAATGTTTTATTTTCATTCCCAGTTGGTGCAATATGTTCACAGCTGATGCAATGGCTGGCCCATTTGATTTCACATATGGTCCACTTTTGGGGACCCCTTGAAGGATTTCTTTTTCTTAGTCTTTTCTAGAACAATCCTGCACTTTGTCTTGCTTTTGTTTAATTATCAAATAAAGGAGAAAGAGTGGGGGGAGCCTCTGAACCTTGATAACTGCAGAGAAATCAGCAATTCAGTTGATAAAGATTCAAAGAACTAGGTCAAAATGTCCCAGGAAGATTTTTGTTCAACACTGCAAACAAACAAATGCTCCTCTGCCTTGCCTGAGACTGAGAGCACAGACAGAGAGTTCTTTTTTGTTTTTCTTTACTTTGAAGCTGTGCCTACGCTGTTTTAAATGTTTTCAGCAGCGTTAAAGTGTCAGAGAGACCATGCAGTCTTCTGCATCCATTTACAGTGAACAACATTTTGCCACAGTCCTTTAGAACATATTTCCTTTCGGGCGGATTTTACAACTTAATTTCTTTGCTTCTAAAATTCACGAAGGAAACTAGTACTAAAAGCGAGCTGAAGTCTGTTTGCCAAGACTGTTTTCACGAAGTATATTAGACAAGAAGAGTAGAACTGCAAAATTAATAATATTGAAAAAGCAAATGCAAGTACCCTGCAGCAGTCATTAGAATTCGATCCATAGCCAGTGTTTCTCTAGATTCTCAACTAGAACTGATAAAGTCACAATCTCATAAAAAGATTATTTTCAAGACTATTGCATTACCCTCTGAGAGCTAAAATACTCATTTATTCCGAGGAGCAGATTGGAATAGCTCTAATTCCCTGAGAAGTGGGCATTGTATGATAATTGGGTGGGCTGAGATGTTAATTGTCCCCCACTTCACCTCTAGATGTTTAACTGCTTATCTCTTCCACCAGCAAACAATAATACTGGCTTATGGATGCCTTACTGTTCAGATAATTTTGTGAGCGGAGTAATTTATTTTTAATAAAGAGGAAAAAAGTATCCACGTAGATTAGAATCATTTAAATCGGGCCACGTTTACATATTAAAGCCAATTGGAGTTGGTTTTGTGTACTTACGGAGCTTCCCAACAGAGTTGCTTTTGTACTACCTGGAGCGTAATTGAAAATGCAGTAATATGACCGGCAAATAGAACCATATTAACAAGCATCTCTAAATAAATATTGCTTGGTTAGTTCTCCACGCTATTTTTGATTAGAAGCAACTTATCATAAACCGAATATAATAGAAATAGCTTCTTACTGTTTAGTCATGCTGTTGATACATGCTGTTTTTTTCAAATACTAGAGAAGTGTTGGTCTGTTTGCACTGTCCATTTTTGCATTATCAGACTTGTTAACATTGGCCTATTGTTCACAAAGCTTTCTATTAGAGACTTGAAATAGTACAAAGTAGTTAAGTAAGAAACGATGGAGAAAATTTGATAATAAGCTACTTAGCTATGTGTATATCTTCTATGGTCTGAGCATTAAGTTGCTTTTAATTTGCATAATATTTCTAGAATTGTAGTAAAATCTATTTTATACAGGATTTCAACCTTAAGTCTTTAAAAGAGAGCAATGCCTTTATTTTCTGCTCTCCAAATTCTGAAGCTAAAATTCTGAGATAAAACTGTTGAAAGATTAAATGTTATCAGGGGAAGTAATGCATATTATTATTTATTAATAAATATTAGTTATATTAATATACTATATTACTAATTATAATGTCATTGTAATTACATATATAAATGCATATAAATAAATGCCCTTGTTTACATTTAAACAGCATAGTTTTATTTAAACATTTCAAAAATAAAACAGACTGCAATCAGGGGTCTCAAACTCAATTTACCTGGGGGTTGCAGGAGGCAAAGTCAGGGTGATCCTTGAGTGCAAAGTCAGTAGTAAGCCTTGAACATTGGGGGGTGTGTGACCCCAACAACTATAACAAAACAAAACTAAAAAAGATTCCTCTAGGGCAGGGCCACAAAATGTTGTACGGAGGGCAGTTTGCGACCCGCGGGCCTCAAGTGGAGACCCCTGTATCTATTTTCAAAATCACACAAATCATTTTCTTATCAAATCAACCAATACTTATTTAATTTTCTAAGGATAACTCCTTTGATAGTTTTCCAATGCATTATTAATTATGGCAAAAAAAAAACTTGTAAGACTGCATGCTATTTTAAGGTTAGAGGGATATTTTAGCTGGCGAGGCACTCTCCTCGCAGGCATCCAATCCAGGTTTGATCATCTGCACCCCATAAGGTCAAAGTCTGCCAGGATTGATCCCTGAGTGCAGAGCCAGAAAAAAACCTGGAGTATCTCCAGGTGTGGCCTAAAATCCATCAAACAAACATAAAGGAAAATACAGGCCTCATCCCCAAATTCAACAAATAATAACATTCAAATATTTTTTGCCCAATAGAGAAGATATACAATCCCAGGTATATGCTTTTGCTTTCCTGGAGAATAAAAAAATTGTTTTGCCCTTAATTTAGACAATTTATTGAAGCTTCCTTGCTTGACGAATTTTATCATTTTATTCTTAAAACTTTTATTTTACTAGTTATACCATCCTGCTGGTTTCCTCATTAAATATTTTATACATGTTTGATTTTATTTGTAGGATAGTTTTGCTTTTAACTGTTCTGAAATCACATTTTGATAGGATTCAAGTAAATCTCATAATTGATTTTCACAAGTTAAAATGACTATTGAGAAGACTATTGTGTTCATATCTGGGCTTAATTCTAAGTATCTCTATGGTTTGATTTCATTATTCATCACTCAATTTTCTGCTTCTGATCAGGAATTCAAGTGCAATTAAAATATAATTATTATTCTTCCAGTTCCTAAGCAGCATCAGAGTTTAAACTTTTACTTAATTGTATTCAAACTTTCTGTCTCTATAGCCTAGGTAGCAAATACTTAACAGGATCTACAGTTGGAAGCAAACAGTTACTGATTAAAATGAATAAACAAATGAAAGAAGAGAAAAAATAAATAATTGATCTTATACTCATATGACGAACATTAAATTGTATGGCAAATAGTTTTTAAAAGAAAAAAATAAGCAATAAAATAAAGCTTAAGGTGGATAGGTTGATGCACCACAATGGATATATTCTACAAGGCATGTGTGGTCTTTGGAAAAGAGAGTTTGCTTGATGTACTCAATATGTACTTTACATGCTAGAAGCCTATTATGCAATCTCTAGAACAACCTGGTTCACTACTTCTGAGCATTGAGTCGGGATTTTTATCAAGCACTGCCAGATGTAGTCCTAAGTTAAGAAAATAAATCAACTATATATATATATATGTCTAATGTATATATACATATATATATATATGTCATATCAAAGCAATTTGTTTTGATAGGAACAAAAAGATGGCTGCCTGTCTAGAGATGCTTTACCTTGCTAAAATACTCAAAATCTGATCATGAAAAGGTTCTAATTTCTTCTGTCAATGCCAACTCACAGAAAGATGGTTAACTTATAGGTCTTACTCTCACCTCTTTTTTACAAAACAGTTAGCTTAAACATTTTTATTTACAACAGAACTCAACACACAATGAAGGAGATATACCAACATCTTCTTAATTTCAGGATAGAAAATCTTCCCTAAATTACACCACCCTAAAAAATTATGTCAATGGAGCCTGAGTTTGTCTTTAAAAAAACTAAAAAGAACAAACAGCTCCTCCCCCAAAAAAGATAACCAAGAATGAAACAGGTGTATGCATCAATTCCAACTATAAGAGTTGAAATTTCCAAAGAAAGACGACCTATGCTCATACCAGGAATCAATTATTTCTACCCTTTATTAAAGAAGGATGTAATCCATGTCCATTTAGGAATTCAGCCCTCCTGCTACCTGCTGTTATTCCAATGGAGTGCACACACCTTCCTCTTAAAAAGGTCTTTTCAGTTATCAGAAATATATACAACATTCATAAATTCATTTGTATTTAAATCTAAGAGCCTCTTTCTTCCACAATAATTTCTATATTAAATTTAAGTATTTGTCCTAATTGAAAAATATTCTATGCAAAAAGTTAAAAAAAATCTTATTTTGGACAATTATTAGTCTTGACCCTAGGCAAGTCCTTTTGGACAGCCTTCACTGAAATATCATATTATTAATATATTATATGTATTATATATAATATTTACCTGGTCTACTAGATAACTCCTTGAAGTTCTCAAATTTTTGGCATTATGCTTGAAAGAATCTTCTCCCCCACTCTTTCTTTAGCAATTTTCTTGATAATTTCAGGACAGCACCTGAAAAGAAAATGAGTCACTATTGCTATTGAGTAAATTTTTACTGGATGACAACTCTCATGCCATGTATTTGAGAACCAAAATTGAAAAAGATTCACTTATAATTTTCTTCTGGACATTTGAGCTTGGTTTTTCACAGTCTGAAATTGTATATATTCATATATCTTCTGTCTTTTCTCAAATATATCAGTCTTAGAGTGCCTTAAGAAGTTCCTCTATCAAACATATAGGGTAGTATATAATTCTGTTTTCTCACCTGAGTTATCCTTCATAAGCATGTTCATATATTTATGATTTTCACTTTATATATGTAGGTGTTTATAACATTAGTCAGTAAGATCCATTGGGAAAACTATTATTTTTGTTTTATTAACTGTTGTATTCAAGTATTTTGGAGCAATATTTGGATCATAGTGAGAAAACTGCAAATTATTTTCATTATTTTGCTCAACTTATATTCTAAAAAGTTGTTGTAAACATTAAATTAGTGAATACTGAGAAATTATAGGAAACGCAGGATTAGATTCTTACAAACCTCTAGTGTCAAAATTTTTATTAGCAACTCAATATTATTACTTGACTTCATATGTGTTTTTGTTTGAATATAATTGAACATATTTCCTAAAATAAGTATATGAAGTATTTATTTATAACACTAATCAAAATACTAATGTTAACATTGTCCAGATGTGCTTAAGTGGTCATGTATTTGTCTCACATTTAGACTCACAATAATACTGACATAGTTACTGTGTTAATTGGTCTTTGTGTCATGATTCTACAAATATAGCTTATTAAAATATTTTTCAAACATAATGCATGCTGCTTTAACTCTTTCTGAAGTGGACTCACCTCACATACATAGAGGAACATTTCTGTTTTAAAATTTTTCTTTCTTTCATTCTTTCTTTTGCTATACCCACCTAAAATCTGAGTTCATGTCTGGCTCTTTGCACAGGACTGAGCATTAATGACCTTTGAAACTGACTTTTGAACTTCTGTAATTCAGTCTTAAAAAAGTTACTTAGAGGACAGAGAGATAGCATGGAGGTAGGATATTTGCCTTGCATGCAGAAGGACGGTGGTTCGAATCCTGGCAACCCATGTTGTCCCCAGAGCCTGTCAGGAGCGATTTCTGAGCGTAGAACCAGGAGTAACACCTGAGCTCTGCTGGCTGTGCACCCCCCCCAATAAAAAAGTCATTTAGGAAGAAAGGATATCAAGCCAGAATTTTTCTTCTGGTTATTTGCTAAAGGAACTATCCTGTAGGTATTCTGGAAAGCATATGCAGGTTTGGCATTGTAACTTCTACAAAGCAAGTGTTTTATGCCCTGTACTATCTCTCCATACCAGACTAATCTCTATTATAAATTTTCAAGTTCTTAAACTACTATTTATTTTGTAATTTCAATTGTTATTGCTATTTTTGACTTATTTTAAATAGAAGTTATATAAATAGAAGAAAAATAAGTTCTTTTTTTAATTTTTTAAATTTTTTTATTTAAAGAAAATTCATCCCATAATTGACATAACTTATCAGAGATATTTTGTTTCAATATGACAGAAAACAAAGTTATTTAAAAATAAAAAGAAACTATAAAGAAAAACTAAAAAAGGAAGCAAAAAGAAAGAAAAAAGTTCAGCAGCAAGTATATTTGTGAAAATTATTGTATTCTAATAAAGTCATTAATAAAATAGCAGAAGTTTTAGTAAGCTCTTCTTTTAAAGATAAGAGATAAAAAATACAACCAAAAGGTGGGTGCGTATGGCAGTTGTTGTCTGCATAGGCACAAAACATATAAGAGATATATAAAAGAAAAACCTTTGGCCTAAAAACAGGAAGACCTTACCCATGAAGTGTTCTGGCATAAGACCAACTCCAGGCTCCAGGCATAGTAGGTTGTCCAACCCAGAGTCATTTTCTGTGGTTCCAGTAAAAACTCTTCACAGTCACAGTTGTTGCTGACAGGTTTCTGTAGTCAGAAATCCTGGTTTCTGTATAGATCCTCTATCGACGTCAGGACACTCTGGAGCTTCTGGTTTTATCTCACTATTAGGTGGTAATGCAGAGATCTCTGCCCTGAAAGCAGGCTGTTGCTATTGCTAAGTAGTTAGGGCATATGAGAACCCTAATTGAGAACCCTATTGCTAAGTAGTTAGGGTTCATGAGAACCCTCTTTGGAGTCAGTCAATGCCAGGGCAACAGTAGCGACTTCAATGATACAAGTTTGATTTCTGATGATGATGTAGAAAACCGTGGTTATTTCCATAGATGGTATCCATGGTTCAGGGGTGAATGGTCAATGTCAGATCCTCTGAAGCCTAAGCCAAGTCACTCTGACAAATGTTCAGGGTGTAAGACCCCACTGCAGTATAAAATTTGTGTGTTCCTATCTCTATTAAATAATAACTTGCTTGCACATGTAAGATTTTTTTCATTTTAATGTGCCTATGTAAAAAGAAACACTACCACAAGGTATTACTGGTGCATATGGGGGCTGAGGTAACAAGTCCACCAATCCCCATAACCTGATTCTGGCATGAACTTTAAATAGCATAGAAACTTATCTACTAACCAGATCCCTCGAAATTAAGGAAATTTATGCTATATAAGAAAATATTCAATAAGGATTATACCTATTAAGGGAATACGTCTAAAATTTATTTAAAGGGGACTAGAAAGATAGCACAAGGTAGGGAATTTGCCTTGTACGCATCTGATACACGGCAGAAGGTGGTTGGTATCTCCGTATCCCATAAGGTCCCCTGTGCCTGCCAGGAGCAATTTCTGAGTCAAGAGCCAGAAATAACCCCTGAGCGACACCATGTATGATCTCCCTCCAACGTAAAGAACTTTTAAGTTCTTAAACTAAAAAAAGATATTTTTCCACTGATATACCCAGCATATTTTTTTAAATACACATGATTGAAACTCTTTTTCTTTTCTATTAGACATCCTTCTGTCCTTATTTTCTTTTTGACTTTTCTGGTGTTAGTTAGTTAGTTAGTTAGTTAGTTAGTTAGTTAGTTAGTTAGTTAGTTTGGACACTAGAGTCAGTTTAGGGCTCACTTGGGGCTTACTTCTGACTCTGCTCAATGATCACTTCTGGAGGAACTCTGAAAGACATGAAGTGCCAATGCAACCACTTGCAAGGTCTTTCCTACTTTAGTATAAAAATGTCATTTTGTTATTATTTTGGGGGGTACAATTTGCTTGGTAAGTGAGATGCTTTCAATTCTTCATCTTTCTTTGAATTGGAATAATATATGCTATACCTCTGTCCTGTGACTTTTCAGAACTTTCCTCTGGAGTAGATAAAACATACGTGATACAGACTGATGTTGGGTTGAAAAGTTGGCAGGATGAGGATGTACTCATTCTAAGTCAAGGCCTTCAAGGCAGTATGTTTTTTACTTAAAGCTCCAGAGATATTACTTTAGAAAGGCATTTCAGAGGCTGTGTGAGTCCTAGAATAAAGACAAATGGAGCAAACCTCAAACATTAGTAGCCTGGGTCCAGATGGTGTATCTTAGCATGGACTATATAAATGAACTTTAAACCAGTGTGATGATTCATGAGTATAAAAATATGCTCACTTTATTGCAGGGTTTTATGATAGTTATATAGAAAAACAGCAACCAACAGTGATATACTCTAAATACTTGATATTCTTTTATTGTCACCTAGTTCGTAGATTTTCTTGTCCATTTGTATTTTTTTCATTCCTCTAAATGTCCTAAGAATTTTGTGGCCCTAGAATATGTTTTCTTGAACAAATACACTTACCATTCTCTATATTAAAATGGGAAAACTCAAGTTTGAAATTGTGACCTATGGAGCTAGAGAGAAAGTTCTTGAATTATGTGGTTAAGGAGTTTGCTTTGTATCCACCAGACTAGGGTTTGATCCCCAGTAGCCCATATAGTCTCCAGAGCACTGCCAGACTAAGTCTTGAATACAGAGCCAATAATTACCTCTGACCATTGAAAGGTGTGATCCCCCCAAAAAATACTAACTAACTAATATTATCAACCAAATGTGATGAACCTCGTAGTTTATCTTTGGGTTTTCATTTTCCTTCCCTTTGTTTTAAGTTGACTATCTTCCCCCAGGTACATAGGCATCATCTCAAATGAAATGCTTTTTTAAGCCTTACATTTTCCTTAATTCTATTGATACACATCACAAAGAATGAGTACAAGCAGTGTTGGCGGGGATGTGGAGAGCAAGTAACTTTTATCCACTTCTGGTGGGAATGCCATCTAGTCCAGCCTTTATGGAAAGTGATATGGAGATTCCTCCAAAAACTGGAAATTGAGCTCCTATATGATCCAGCTATACTACTCCTAGGAATATGCGTTAGGAACACAAAAATACAATACAAAAATCCCTTCCTTACACCTATATTTATTGCAGCACTATTTACCATACCAAGACCCTGGAAACAACTAAGATGCCCTTCAACAGATGAATGGCTAAAGAAACTGTGGTACATATGCACAATGGAATATTATGCAGCCATCAGGAAATGAATTCATGACATTTTTTTTTGGTTTTTTGGGTCACACCCGGCAGTGCTCAGGGGTTACTCCTGGCTCCATGCTCAGAAATTGCTCCTGGCAGGCACGGGGGACCATATGGGGCACCAGGATTCGAACGATGACCTTTTGCATGAAAGGCAAACGCCTTACCTCCATGCTATCTCCCGGGCCCCCCATGACATTTTCTTATACATGGATGTACATGGAATCTATCATGTTGAGTGAAATAAGTCAGAGACAGAGAAAGACACAGAATGGTCCCACTTATTATGGGTTTTAAGAAAAATAAAAGACATTCTTGCAATAATTTTCAGATACAAAAGAGAGGAGGGCTGGGAGTTGCAGCCCATTTCATGAAGCTCACTACAAAGAGTGATGAGTTTAGTTAGAGAAATAACTACATTATGAACTATCCTAACAATAAGAATGTATGAGGGAAATAGAAAGCCTGTCTAGAGAAAAGGTGGGGGAGGGGTGGAGAGGAGGATTATTTGGGACATTGGTGGTGGGAATGTTGCACCGGTTATGGGGAGTGTCCTCTTATATGACTTAAACCCAACCACATTCATGTTTGTAACCAAGGCATTTAAATAAAATAAATAAATATAAAATAAAAAATTATTCAATTCTTTATTTATTTTCATTATTTTTTAAAATAAATTTTAGGAAGAAGCACCAAGTTCTGTCCTGCATGATTTTTTTCTATCTGTGCTATTCCTTCTTCTTTGAGAAAGCACATATCCCAGAAAAAAATTATTCTAACCCTCAGTCTTTAGACTATCAGGTACTTTTAAAGACTATAAAACAGCACCTCCACTTAGTTACTTAAAAACTGCATTTCTTTGTTACTTGCCCCATCATACCTGCTATTATTTTTAACATGTGATCTTATTTTTTGATGTGACTCCCCCTACAATTGGAACTTGAATAAAATGATTCCTCATTTTACTGTTGGATAAATGCCTCTATAAACTACTTACCCTAGGCATTAGAGAACAAAATTAAATTTTTATTGTTCCTTATAACTCCCATACCATTTAATTGGTTTTGGGAGTGGAGAGTGGATCTAGTGGTGTTCTAGAGATATAAGTTGCCCAGGAGGTTGGCCTTTTGCAAACACCATAACAGTTGTATTATCTCTCAAGACCTAAAATGCGAATTTTTTCTGAATATTTTTCATTCTAAATATTTTTTAACCCACTTATTTTCTCTGTCTTGATTATCTTTCCCTTCTGTGGTCAAAAATTGTTTTTGTGTTTGTTTTGGGGCTACACCCAGAGGTGCTCAGAGGTTACTCCTGGCTCTGAAAGCATAAATCATTTCTGGCAGACTTGAGGAACCATATAGGATGCTGGAACCAAACTCAGGTCTATCCAGGTCGGACACTTGTAAGGCAAATGCCCTACAACCGTGTTACCTCTCTGGCCCCATGTGGTCAAAAAGTTTTGATTGATTTTTTCCTATCTTATTTTATCTCCCTTCATTATCTCAGATACAATATGATTGAGAAATGTGTATTACATTGCATTTGTTTCATAATTCTGGAATTCATATGTAAGGAGATGACTAACTTTCCACATTTTCTTATAGCTAGGAAGGTGATATAAGGATATCAGAAAAGACCGCCAATGATTTATAAAGTCATTTCTGGGACACACTGCCATTTTGCCATTATTGTCATTAGCCAAACATCAGTCTAATGTCAATGGGGAAGGAAAATTACTCTGTGTAATCTAGAATCTAATAAAAATACAGAAATATTACTATGAGTACATACTATTGTAGAAAATGAAAGAGCATTTTAGAATTATACTATAGTCCAACCAGTCATTTCAACACCCATTCTTCTATATAAGTACCCCAAACAGTTTAGTTACTAGCTAATCTTCATAACATTATGTTCTTTTATAAAAACCCTTCAATGGTGCCTAATACTACAGGTTACCTGTTGCCCATACTTCTTCTTTTTAAATATTTTTGATCCAGGAATAGTACATTCCTTGTACTTCCTGACTGTTCTCACCAGGATGTTTCATGCCTCTATAACTCCTGACTGTTCACATCAAGTTGTTTCATGCTTCTCTGCCTTGCCCACAGCATTTCTGCATAGAAATGCTTTTCTCACCCTACTATTCCATATCCTACTGAAAAATTTTTTCAGATTTTTCTAGACTCAGATCATGCATGACCTACTGAATGAGTCTTCCCTGATCCTTCCCTCATTTCAATACTTCCAATATGTCTTTAACATGTTCTTCAAGAAATGTTCAGGTTAAAATCAAACTATTTATTAGTGCATATTTGTATATAAATCATTAAAGGCCATTTTTCCAGATTTAAAAAGAAAACAGTATTTATAACAGGATGTGATATATAGTAGGTACTTTATACAGTTTGCAAAATGGGATCATATTTATGTCTCTTCTATTGTACCAAGGGTTATTAACCTGTTTAAAAGCCCCATTTTATGATTAATAAACCTGTATTAATTTTTGTTCACTTTATTATTATTATTACTATTATTATTATTATTTGGTCTGGGGGTCACGCCCGGTGATGCTCAGGGGTTACTCCTGGCTCTGAGCTCAGAAATTGCTCCTGGCTTTGGGGACCACATGGGATGCCAGGGGCGGGAAGGGGGGACTAACTGCAGTCAGTCCTAGATCAGCCCCGTGCAAGACAAAAGCCCTACTGCTGCGCCACAGCTCTGGCTTCTTTTGTTTACTTTATAGTTTCAGGTAATTATACTATTTGCCTTCTTAGTTTAAAACCCCCCGAACACCCTCTTAAAGGAGATGTACTTATATGAGGTCTCTTAGTTAATATGTCTTAGATCCTAGAATATTATATTCACCTCTTTGAATAGTAGTAAATATTTATTCTTTTAAACTGCAA
Source organism: Crocidura indochinensis (assembly GCA_004027635.1). Classification (NCBI taxonomy): domain Eukaryota; kingdom Metazoa; phylum Chordata; class Mammalia; order Eulipotyphla; family Soricidae; genus Crocidura; species Crocidura indochinensis. The sequence goes on along the minus strand of PVKC010010587.1, from coordinate 5,911 downwards.
GAATTATGAGCCAAGAATGCTATAACAAGGTGACGTAATGTTTTATGAAAAAGTGTGGGAGAAGATCATTTAGAAAAGGCAAAAAGTGACCTTAAACTAAGAAAGAGGAAAGAGTAAAAAGGACCATATCTCAGTCTCCAGGGACCTGATTAGGTTGCAGCAACTGAAGGATAAAAGGAAGGACCTTTGTCTGGTGTTTTGTTTTATTTCTCTCTTTCTAGAAGTGGCAGGCAGAATTTAAACTAAAAACTAATGGCAGCTGTCATAGCAGGATGACTTCAGGTAATCATTGGAAAGATTGCATTGAAGAAAGTCTAATCATTTTATGGGCAGAAGTCATGAATGAGAATAAGGAACTCTTAATTGGCATCATTACATTACTGTTTTGCTTAGGGCAACAGGTAAGCCAAGGCTTAAATTGTTTATTTCATTTCCTATTGTTAATTTCTTTGGTTTATAACTCACTTAGGGGCAGAACAGAAAGTAATTTATATGCATAAATTTGGGTTGTTTTTTTTTTGGGGGGGGGCACAAACAGGGATGTTTAGGGGTTATTCCTGCTAAATAGTCTGGAACTACCCCTGGCAGTGCTCCTGGGAACATATGAGACACCAGAGATCTTGACCAGATTGTCTACTTGCAGGACAGGCACCCCAAACACTATACTATCACTCCAGCCTCTATTTTATATACTTTTTGTTCTACTTAAGTGGCAAACCCCAGAGCTGGCATTTCTTAATGAAGACTATTGTAATAGCTAAATTGTTCTTATTTGTGTTTGCATTTTCTTATTAAGATTAGGGGAAAGTAGCTGCTCCTTCTGTGTTTTCCATTAGCTTGTGAAGTGATGTTTATTTTGAGTTACTTAAGAGCTATTAGTTCTACATAGCAGTGCTGGGTCTCTTGTACTATAAAATGTGTGGCAAAGACACTAACTCTTACAAATTGTGCCTATTTCTTTAAAGATTTATAATCTTTGCTTTTGCATTTCTTATTTCTTTTCTCCTAGATTGCCTAATTTCCCATAATTTGTAGGGCGTTTCTCTTCAATGATATGTGATGTTCATGTCTCTTCTTATTTTCTAAACTCAACTATAAGAGAAAGGCCTACTACGACCCATTATATTTAACATCTCATTTCTCAGAAACTTCATTAACATTTCTGTCTTCATTAGGGAAAAATCATAATATATTTCTACATTGTCATAAAAAATATTTGGTCCTGCCTCTACCTCTCACTTACCTTTATTTTTCTTACACTATCACATTTTGATGCCCAAATGATCATCTGCCTTCCTCTGTCTTATTTATTGCCACTTCTCAGAAGTGGAACATTTTCTCAGTGGGTAAGTATTCTTGAAACCATGGCCTCAGAGATATTTTACATTGATGAATTGGATTAGGCAAAAGAAAAAATAACAACCCTCAAACATCAACCTTTTCCACACTGTAGGATAGGGAATAGAAAGGTTGCACCTACTTTAACCAGAAAGATCAACAAAAAGAAACTCATTGAAAATATGCCTTTTGCCCCTATTCCTATTTGTCTTTGTTTGTTTTTGAGCCATATCCGCTGACGCTTGGGGTTACTTCTGTCTATGAGCTCAGAAATCACTCCTGATTTGGGGAACCATACGGGATGCTGGGGGAATTGAATTGCAGTCCGTTCTAGACTAGCATGGGCAAAGCAAACACCTTACCTCTTGCGCCACTACTCTGGTCTCTCCTATTTATCTTTTACCTTCATAAAACAATCACCAACGCCTAAACTCTCATCCATGTTTCAGGAGAAAATGCAAAGAAAACACAGAAGTATACAGGAAATCAGATAACCTGATGATCTTCAAGTCCACAATTCTCTTGATCCCAGAACTTGCCTCGTGTTTTTCAAGAAATATTAGAGTTTTACATCCTTCCTTCTGCTGTATAAATGCTCTCTAAAATGAAGGATCATAGAGGCAGTTTGTGATTTGCTTCTACCATCCTTGCACTTTGGGTAGCAATAAAGCCTCCCTGTTTTTCCATTAACCGTGGCTGTGTTTGACTTTCTGATATAGCATTTAGGTAGTATAAGCTTTTTGGGTTGCATTCATATCCTTATGCATTGCCTCCTAAATTCTACTTCCTTTTATCACTGGTCTTTGCTACTTGCAGAAGCATGGCACCGGCAAACTAATGGCCAATGCTTATCCACATTGTGTGTGTGTGTGTATGTGTGTGTGTGTGTGTGTGTGTGTGTGTGTGTGTAGGTGTTGATTTACCTAAACCTAGATAGTTCTGCTCACAGAGAATTCTTTAATCCCCACTTTTTTGATGACAAAACTGAATCACCATGAGTTTATATAACTCTTGATGACACCAAGTAAAAGGCAGAGCTGAAAGATACCTTAATTAAAAAATTAGTTATGGTTATTGAAGACAGTTCATAAACACTTGCCTTTTCACTGTAAGTACACATGCTGAAAGGACTAAAGGATTTCTCTAAGCTAAACAAGCAATAACTCCTTTACCTACTTCTTATCACTAACTCATCACCAAAGTGCCCACTTCCATGTACAATTGATTTGTGATTAAGTTTCATATAGTGTATTTTGGCGAATTCAAAATCAACACATTGGGATTTTATTTCTTTTGTATGCCTTTTCTGGCCCATTACCTTTCATAAATCAGAATTATACCAAAATAGCAACAGTACTTGTTTATTTATAGAAGACCAATTATTTAATAGAGATAGTCCAAGAAGAATGTGGTTAAGAGATGACCATGAAGCAAATTCCAAAGCACTTTCCAATAAAATCACTACAACTCGCAAATGCTACTCTCACTATCCAAAGGTTTAAATTCAATTCAGATGTTCAACTCATGTATGTTTGTCAGTGTCTTAGCTTTGATCTTGATCCTGATCCCCATCAATATTCTTGTTATTCAGAGGTTTTATTGAGCAGGATTATGTCTGCTCTGTGTGCACATAAAACTTTTTCAAAAGGAGTCCATCATAAACCTAAATATCATTAAAAGTCACTGTCTGATTTTTCAGCTATTTACCTTTAAAAAAATCTAATTTTTAGCACCGGGCTAAAGATGAATTGTTCCTTATTTTAATTGTAGCTGTTGAGATAGATTTCTAAAGATCTGCCTCTTCTGTCTTGCTCAGAATCTGTCCTACAGACTCAAAATAGAGATAAGAGACTTCTGCATGGTGCATTTCACCAGCTACATTTTAATAAGAAGCTGATTTTCTGTATTTCTTTTGCACCTCATTGTGTAAATTTCAGTAAATGATACCCCTAAATTGCCTGCCTCTCATCTTTATATTGCTTCAAACCATCAGATAAAAAGTGTCTCCATTACGCAGCGGAATCAAATTTAAGATAACACACTTTTTTTTCCCCTTTAAAATCTAAACCTGTATTTAATTTTATTAACAAGGGGCTTGGGGGAAAGCTTGAAATCAAGCTCTTTCCATATTAGGAAGCAATTTCAATTTATACTAAATATGCTGATCATAAACACCCAAGCTTCAATGATTTCTCTAAATCTTAGGTGCAATCAAATATTGTAAATGATGTTCATAAGCTGAGATTCATTTAAGACTTTCAATTGAGCTGGTGCCTCATAGCTTATGAGATAAACGGTGTTTATATGAAATAAAATATTATTCATTTATACACTTAATAATTTTTCTCAATTCAGAGGCCCGAGCGATAACACAGTGGTAGGGCAGTTGCATTGCACATGGCTGACCCAGAACATACCTGGGTTTGATCTCCAGCATTCCATATGATCCCCATAGGGTCCCCCAAACCAGGAGTGATTTCTGAGCTCACAGCCAGGAGCAACCCCTGAGCATCACCGGGTGTGGCCCAAACACTCCCCCAAAATAATTTTACCCAATTCAAATAATATTATTTGTCCTCTGAATCTGAAAAGTTAATAAATTTTCATAAAGAATTTGAATATGTGAGAAGGTCTGAAAAATTGACAGATAATTATCAAGTAATTGTTACATAGTAAGAGTGTTATTCAATCACACAAATTATTCCTTTAAAGTGTGCAAGAGAAAATGCTATATCTGCACAACACATTCTCTTCCTTGCCTTTTTTATACCTTGCCATTATACGTCAGGGATAGTTCAAGATAAACACACCAATATCAAGTTAATAAAAATTATGTGCAACATAGAACAGTTATTTACTACTTATTACTAAAATTTATTTAATTTTCTTGAGTACATTGTAATAAAACTATTTTATTAATGCATTAATAAGTTTAATATTGACATTTTCTTTCATAAATCATTACAACTTGTTTAGTTAGTTAGATTTTTTTACAGAACATTGTGAATATAATCAACTCACAAACTTTATTAATAGGTATAAAAGTATAAATCTCCGTGTATACATATTTTACTAGGAAATGTGATATATTGTTTTACATTTTAATAGTTATAGAACACATCCCATATTACTGATACCATTTTATTTTATGAAAAATGATGATATTTCTGTATCTTCTATATTTTCTCCTAGATAAAAATCACTAAACTTTGGCCTTTATTATTCTCTTATGGGAAAAGTACCATTATGCCTTATAGTTAAATTAGTGCCTATTATTAGAAGGGAGGTTAGGTGTCTTTTCTAATACTTAAGAGTTTTGACTCTGTTTCCAGAAATAAAAATGCTTATTGCATGCTAACTATTCCACTGAGAACAATTAGAAATGCTTCTTTTTTTTTCTATCTCTGTTCATTAATTCTCTTAATCTCCTTATATAAAGGGGAAAATGAGAAATTGTGATCAGGGTTTAAGGAGACTTCTAGAAGTAAAAATCTTAGTGACTAAAAATAGGAATAGTGAAGAAACTGTTTCAGGAAATTAGACAAATAATAGGGAGGATGCAATTTTTTTTTTTAGAACACATCCAGCAGTGCTTGAGGCTTACTTCTGGCTTTGCACTCAAGAGAACATCATTGGACCTGGTAGACGTCTAGGGGATTGAAACAAGTAGTTAGATAGGGAAAGGTTTTCATAGGTACTGAGTTATTGGAATGTAATGGAAGTTTTTGGGACATAATAAAAAGAAGAGATAGAATATGAAGAAATTACTCTTGTACCTACTCTAAAGAAACAACGTATGGATAAAAGAATCGAGTAAGAGAAGTTCCTGCAAAATAAAGGCCAAGAAAGTTAGAACTATGATCAACTGATCTCACCCCATTCCTGTGGCAACCATAACAAGATCTTACTAGAAAGCCCACAAGTGGGGCAGGTTGGATGAAACCCTATAAAAAAAAAAACTTGCAACAAAGGAGAGCAGCACATTTGTGTGTCCATGAATATGGCACTACATGCACATTGTCCACATCTCCCCTCTGGAGATGTGTACTTTCCTAATTTCATGCTGGGGTGTGTACCCGATTCCCCATCTTTAGAGAAGCCTGTATTTTCTCTTGAGTGCATTCCCCTCTATCTTCTTTACCCTCTCTCCCCTTCCTCAGAATTTCTAAATTAAATCAGATTTTACTTTGGTGCTTATCTCTCCCTGAAATTCTTTTCTGTGAGGGAAGGCTACCAACCAGAAACTCCAGGCAAGATAATTACCCTGGGACCTCCTCCAGCATCGCAATGCTGAGGAATGAACAAGTTGGAGATCGTAAAGCCTGTGCTTTACTTCCCTTGTATGTACTGTTTCTTTGACCCCCCAATTGTTTACAATTTAAAAAGAAATATTCCTTAGAATATTTAAAAATCTAAAAATATCATCGAAGATTGCAAACTATAGGCTGAAGAAGTAATATGAACCTCCAAAATTATGGCACAAAGAAACCATATCAAGTCCTTGTAAAACAAACAAAAAATAATGTGAATAAACAAAGAGAGAAAAAATATTAAAACTTAGCCTGAGGGAATA
>PVKC010010586.1:0-25749 GCA_004027635.1 Crocidura indochinensis | reverse complement strand
AAAAACCAAAAAAAAAAAAAAAAAAAGAAATGATAGTTGAAAAAGATCTCTCTGGATAAGAAGTGGGTACTCAAAGTAGCTAAGGTGATATGTATGATACCCCTTAAGTAACAATATTTCAAGCCACCATCTAAAAGAGAAAAGGAAGAGAGAAAGAGAAGAAAAATGTCTTCCAAGAGGCAGGCAGGGGAGAGGGCAGCAAGGAAGGCAGGAGAGAAACTGAGGTCACTGGTAGCAGGAAGTTTGTACTAGTGAAGGTGTTGCACATTGTATGACTGAATCTCAATCATGAACAATTTTATAACTGTGAAAAAATGAGATCACACACAAAAACAGAAATTAAAAAGTTAATTAATAAATATTTAAAAAAGAATTAGCATAGGTAGGGACCTGGAGTGATAGTACAGCTGGTAAACTTCTATGGAGGATTCAATCTATAAAATGCTACGTGTATGCTTAAAATAATACGCATTTATCCAAGTACAGTACAGGCCATTTCTGTTTTTACCCAGGTATGTGCCCAAGTTCATTGGTAGGCAGTGGAGTTTTTCTTCTTCTTTAGTTTACAATAAAATTTGTGTAGACATCAATCTTCATTTTCTTTATTCTTTGTTGACTTTTATGGGCTAACCTAGGACATGGTCAGTATCTACTGTTTATGTAGACTATGTTACCCCATTTCAGTTAGTCTTTGCCTTTGTTTCTTCACTTCCTCTTTCTTTCATTGTTGCTTTTGTAATGACTCTTAGGAGTAAGGCAGGGAGAAGAGAGGTTCCACGCATGCCTGACTGTGTTAATTGGTGCCTGGGATTAAACTTTTGGCCTCATGGGCCTCACTCCCCTGCATGTAGACACTCATGTTACCACCCTATCCCAGGACATCTGTTATTAAATATTTGATTAAATGAGCTTCTTTCTGTGGGGAAAAAAATCATTCTCTTCATAAGAATCGCAAAACTGAGATTTTGAAAGTTGGGGTAGGAACTGGTAGCGCAGCAGTAGGGCGCTTGCCTTGCACGTGGCTGACGCAGGAAGGACCACTGTTCGATCCACGTTGTCCCATATGGTCCCCCAATCCAGGAGCGATTTCTGAGCGCATAGCCAGGAGTAACCCCTGAGCATCACCAGGTGTGGCCCAAAACAAACAAACAAACAAACACAAATTACAAAACTGAGATTTTGAAAGTTAAAGCAAATGGCCCTTGTAGGGACAGGTGTCTGGATTATTGAAAGAGGGGACACTAGCGGGAATATGTTTCTGAATAAAATGTTTCTGAATGTCACAGGTTTTGACTCTTTCTAGTGAGGCAGTAGAAGGAGTTGTGTAGTGAGGCCAGACATTGAAGGAAAAGGTGAAGTTTAACCACGGTAGTGCTGATAAACACATGGCTGTGAAGCTGTCTAAAAGGAAACTGCTTAAAATCAAACCAGAGGCCCACTTGCTCATCAAGACCATGTTTTCTGGGCCAGAGCAGTGGCTCAAGTGGTAGGACATTTGTTTTGCACTTGGCTGACCTAGGACAGACCTTGGTTCAATCCCCTGGGACCCATATGATTCTCCAAGCCAGGAGCAATTTTTTAGCTCACAGCTAGGAGTAACCCCTGAGGGTCACCGGGTGTGGTCCCAAAACAAAACAAAACAAAACAAAGACTGTGTTTTCTCTCTTGAACTAGCATCTCATTTTTTTTTGTCTCTGTATTTTTGTTTGCTATTTTTTTTCACTCTGGAGAAGCCTGTATTCTCTCTTAAACACATTTTTCCTCTCTGTCCTTTCATATCTCCCTTTTCTTTTATTTACAAAGTTGCTAATAATTGAATTTATATATAGATGTAGATATATATAACTTACCCTGCCTCTTCTAAAAAAATTTAAAAAGTTAAAAATCAGACCAGAATGGCTGAAGAAATTTTTATGAGCTCTTAACTACTAATACTTTTACATCTGTGTGTATCTATAAGATATACAGAATATTTATTTGGTTAAGACTCTAAAAATTCCCGTACCAAATTATTGAGAGGGAAAATGTTGGCACTTATAGAAATGTAGTTTTGAGTACATAGGATAATGGGTAGGGCCAAACTATATTGGATCCCCAGTGCCACATACGGTCTCTAAGTCCCAGCAGGAAATAATCCTGTAGCACAAAGCCAGGAGTAAACCCTCAGAATTGCTTGCTGTGACACAGCCTTCCGCCACCCCCTAATAAATTTTGAGGTCAATGGATTTAAAAAGCACCTGATTAATTATTAATGCAAATTACCAAAAATGTAGATGACATTATATATTCCTAATAGGATGTCAGGAGAAAATACAACTTTGTGCATATTTAAAACACACTGATCTTGGTGGTCTATTTCGCATTTATTTTTTTAAATGACAATGCACTCTGTTTATTTATTTGTTTTAAGGCCACACCCAGTAATGCTCAGGGATTACTCCTGATTATGCACTTTGGGCTCAGGGTATCCTCTAGGGAGCCTGGAATCAAACCTGGGTCAGCTGCATGTAAGGCAAATGCCCTACCTGCTGTGTTATCTGTGGTCCTCTTGGTCATTTATTTTTGTTGCTGCATCTCATTGTAAACAGTTCAAACACCTTTCACAATGGGAAAAAAGATCTGGCGTCTACACATTGAAAACAGACTATATTGAGAGAGACCAGCCTATACCAAGTTGTCATTCCTGACAAGAGCAGAGCTAGAATAAAAACTTTTCCATGTCAAAACGTACCCATAGTTGCTTACCAGAAAGGGTCAGTGGGCACAATTATTAGCTAGTGAAGACTTACACTGTCAACTTGCATTGTCAACTCCAATGCTTACTTAATAATCCAGTTTACTCCAAAAAAAAAAAAAATAATAAATAAATAAAAAAAATGGGGCCCGGGAGATAGCATGGAGGTAAGGCGTTTGCCTTTCATGCAAAAGGTCATCGGTTCGAATCCCGGTGCCGCATATGGTCCCCCGTGCCTGCCAGGAGCAATTTCTGAGCATGGAACCAGGAGTAACCCCTGAGCAATGCCGGGTGTGACCCAAAAACCAAAAAATAAAATAAATAAATAAATAAATAAATAAATAATCCAGTTTACTTATATTGTTAATTCCAGTAATCCACATACTTGAATTAAGCTCTAGTCTTTATTACAGCATGATGTTGCATTTGAAAGCCTACAACTACATTGAAATTTTGATCCTATATCTTAGTAAATATAGATGGCAAGTTTAATGAATACTTTTTACCTTTAAATACTGTAAAAGCTATATAATATCATTCAACTCTTTGATTTCATTTAATCATACAATTCACACAGAATTGTATTAACGAATGTGCTCATTTTTCTTCTTTGAATTTCATTCCCTGTCAAATAACTCAATATAGGAAAGCTATAGAATATAGTTTTTATAACATTAAAATTAAATTATTTTTTGAGCCCAACTCTTTGATTTGGTGTCTTAAATCACCTTTGGATCCTCTCTATTAGCAATACTTCTATTATGGATATTTCTTTGTGGCTTTACTTTTATAATGATATTAATGTACTACTCTTTACTTTGTAAGGTTATACTTTTTGCAAAGTTGAAACCTTATATGTAAAAGGGATAATCTTATCTTGGACTATCTTTGTTGACTCATTTTTCAGGGATGGGGACCCATCCCAGTCCTGCCAAAAATAAGTTTGCTATATGAGTCTTGAAATTCCAGCCCCGGTTTAAACTTTTATAAATGGTTTTCAACATAACTTCTAACCTTTACTGTTAATCATAGATGTTCTCTCCCACCAAATGCAGATTTAAGAGGGAAAGGCATTCTGGGAGACATTAGACTTTGTTGGAATGCAAAGATCTCAGGAAATAAAATCCTTCTAACTGTTGATCCTCATTTGCACTTGAGTGGGGATAAAACTCTGAAAGCAGACAGGACATGAGTGAGGAGGGAAATAAAATAAGATGCAGACTATAGTCTTGTATTATATCCCTGGGCAAGTTAAAAAAGAAGTAGGGACAGTGCAGATGTAGTAAAGAGGGAATGAGTCAGGGATCATCATTCTTATAGTCAGCTATAATGACATAAAACATGGTATCAAATGGAATGGACAAATGAGTTAGAGCATTTCAAGGCTAAATTTGAAGTATTTTTTTGTGGAAAAATAAACATTCATTCTTGTTGGCCCTAACACTTATGATAGAGAACTTGAGATATAGTTAGAAGCCTAATTAATATTGATATTTAATTGAGCTTTTAAAGAACAAGTATCTTTTTATTTTTATTTTGGCAGTTTATTTATCAATCAATTGGTTTTTGAGCCACACGTGGCCATGCTTCAGGGTTACTCCTGATTCTGTGCTCAGAAATCTCTCCTGGCAAGCTCAGGGGACCATATGGGATGCTGGGAATCAATTCAGATCTGTCTCAGGTAGTCCTCATGCAAGGTAAATGTCTTACCGCTGTGCTATCTCTCCAGCCCCCAAGTAACTTTTTTTAAATAAATGAAGAAAAATCTCTCTTTGCTATAAGAGACAATCAATTAATCCCCAACTAATAATACTAAGAATAAGACTATTCCATCACACCAAGGCATATATTTGGATCCAACTGTCTTGGTTGACTTCCTTTTGGGGCATATTGTTTGGAGGGAATATCCAGAGGTGCTCAGACCTTACCCCTGACTCTGTACTCAGGTAACACTCCTCAGGAAACCATATGGGGTTCTGGAGATGAAACCAAGGTTGACCACATGCAAGGTAAGCATGTTAAACCCTGTTCTCACTTTCTCTCTCTCTCTCATTCTCTCTCTGTCTTTTTCTCTCCCTCCCTCTTACTTTTCTCCCTCTCACTGTCCCTCCTGCTCTCTCCCTCTCTCTGTTCCTTTGATTGTCTGCCTTTAAGAACATTTTGCAATCAACAAAGAAATGAACTATGCAAAGAACCTGAGGCTAACACAGATGCTATGAAATTGAAATGCTTTCCAGATCATGGCAATGTTTCATGTGAGAAACATTGAGAGAGAAAGGGCATTTAAGTTTTAACATTTGATTGAGGCTAATTCTTAGGAGCTGAATTTCAGATGTATATCACCTCTTTAGATATACCAGGGATACAAAAAAGGATACCAAAAGTCAATTATATCTGCTATGATTCTGTCCCCTTTTTCCCCTGAATCATGATGCAATGTTTGTTTAGTTTTTGTTTTTGTTTTTGTTTTTTTTTGGTTATTGTCTAGAAAGGACAAAGTAACTGGGAAGAGTGAGTAATAACACTAATAGAAGTAACAAGTAATATTTTATAACTGCACACTGCTTGACAGGATTTGATTTCATTTGATTTCCATTTGATTTCATGGTGACTTATCTCTGTGCTTGGCTCTTGTCTCTATTTGGAAAGTCTTTCTTCCAAATAATTCTCCAGCAAGATTTTGCTCAAATGCTTCTGGTTCCATGAAGCCTTCTTCAGTGACATTTGCCAATTGTATTTTCCTTTTACTGAGTCAACCTGAGTTCCTATCATATTGTCCCAACACAGGAGATACATTGTAGTGTGAACCTATGTAGGCCACCTCTCCTCCTCCGATAGTTAACAAGCTTTGTGAAAGCTAAAAAGGTTCCTTTTCCTTCTTTAGTTTGAATAAAATATGGCACTAATTATTTATTCTATCAATTTAAATGTAATCATCAACATCATAGCCACCTTGGGAACCAGGAAAAATGTTACCCTTTCCTGCAGATAAGAAATCTGAGAATGGGGCCCGGGAGATAGCATGGAGGTAAGGCGCTTGCCTTTCATGCAAAAGGTCATCGGTTCGAATCCTGGTGCTCCATATGGTCCCCCATGCCTGCCAGGAGCAATTTCTGAGCATGGAGCCAGGAGTAACTCCTGAGCACTGCCGGGTGTGACCCAAAAACCAAAAAAAAAAAAAAAAAGAGAGAAATCTGAGAATGAGAGAAATGATTACTTATCTTGGGCAACCTATGAAAAGGCATCAGCGAGCATTTTCATTCAGTTCTTGCTCATATCTCCTCAGTGCATAAAATTTACCTGGAGTTTTCAGACTCTTCATAGTAATAAGCTTCCAATGACAAATTATATATGTTGAATTCATAAAAGCTAAAATGGGAGTACTTGTAATCTCTGAGAAATAGTTCCATATGATATTTCTCACAGGGACAGCTCCCTTTGCACAACAATAAAGTCAATCAAAACTTTTGGGAGTGTAATGATTAAATATATAAATTCATAAAGAGAGACTTTGCTCTCCTTAAATTTGCTACAAAATTATAAACACAAAGCTCTTTTTTCAAAATTGAGGTATATTTCACCACATAGTTAAAGTTATGCAGTTTTTCCATGTAATTTTTGCAAAATACATATTCTTTGTAGAGACACAATTTCATGTAAATCGAAATGTTTGTACGTATGTGTGTATACACTAAAACAATCAACTTCTATTTGAGAAGAGAAGGAAACAAGCCCAGCCCAAAGAGACCTAGAAGGACAGCTTCAAGACAAATGCACGGGGAATATTGAAATTGCTTATCAACTCTGATGTGGCAAATGGTCAAAGAAACAACAAATAAATGCCAACCACCAAATAATTTTTAGAAAACAGGGTGAGAATTTCTGATTGATTTGGGACTAGATAGGCAGAAAGGAAAAATTGAGGTTTCTAAGATCAAAAGCAAGTCCCTTTCTTTGAAAATTCAATATACACAGATAAAAATGATTTTTTAAAAACCAAAGGAAAAGAAAACTATCAAGGAAAAGACTACATTCCTTAAAATATAATCAACCAGAAGAAAAGAACTATCAAAAATGGTCTTGGGAGAAAATCTTTTTATCTCAGAGGCTAAAATAATTTTTATCCATTGAGCAGCATGGTGAGAAACATTCCATTTGTTGTCCAGTACACACACACACACACACACACACGCACACACACACACACACACACACACATACACACACACCACACACACACACACACACGATTTTGCAGTTTTTTTATTTAACTGAACAAGTCAAAAAGTAAATCATGTTTTCATATTTCATATCCCTAGTAACCAAACTAAATTACTAAGATGCCAGTGATAAGGAATCTTCCAGAAACACTGGTTATATATTGTATTAGAGGATCCAAAAGTGTTTCATAACTATGTACTCCTTTATCTTACCAGGATTGCAAGTTTTCTGGGTTACCACAATATAACCAATATAATACTAGCATACCACTTGCTTAGTGATCCCTATGTCACATAGTGACCAAGACCAGTATTCTTTATATAATACCAACTTGGGTTACTTAACTGAAGTCTTTAAACAGAATATTATTTAAGCAAGGAAAAGTTCTAGGTCAAAATTATGTATCCTCTCTATAACTGTTACAATTTTTTTTGTTTTGTTTTTGGGTCACGCCCAGTAGCGCTCAAGGGCTACTCCTGGCTCTACGCTCAGAAATTGCTCCTGGCAGGCTCAGGGGACCATATGGGATGCCAGGATTCAAACCACCATCCTTCTGCTTGCAAGGCAAATGGTTTACCTCCATGCTATCTCTCCATCCCAACTGCTAAAAATTTTACAGCTACAAGTGTTACAAGGTTCTGGAGTCTGATTGCCTGAGTCTGGATCCTGAGTTTACAATTTGGTGAATAATTTAACTTTTTATGACAATTCAATCATATACAAAGAGACTCTGTAAGTATTCAATGAATACTAGCTATTCATTGATTCATTATTTAATAAATACATTTTCCTTAAGCACCAAGAATATGTCAGGCAGTTTTAAACTCTAGAGAAAACAGGCAGAGTATCTGCTCCCATGAAGATTACAGTTCAATAAAGATGTGAACAAGGAAGTCAAAATGCCAGTGAGTAGAAAGTACCACAAAAGAAATAAAAAAGTAAAAATAAAGGAGCTGGAGTGGTAGTACAGTCTGTAGGGCATTTGCCTTGTATGTGCGAACCTAGGATGGACTGTGATTCAATCCCCGGGTGTCCCATATGGTCTGAGCCCATAGCCAAGAGTAACCTGTGAGCATCACCGGGTGTGACCAAAAACTACAAAAAAAAAAAAAAAGTAATAAAATAAGGACTACTCTTCAGAAACATTAGGATGGCATCACTGAGGGAGACATTTGATATTTGATACAGAATAATAGCAAGTGTAGAAGTAAGCTTTTAACCAATTCATGTGTGATTATTCTCATTATTAATTAAATCCCTGCATATCAAATTTCCTTATGACAAGCTCTCAGGAACTGAAGAATGTGAAATTTCTGCCATGAAGATGAAAATGGCTATAAAAATACAACCTAAATAGCACTATTTGCTTTGGCTAACCTAAGACTGCTCTCTTACTCCCACCCCATCCCAGCATCGTCCCTGAACCTTTGACATTTATGCATGAATGACATTTCCAGGTGATCCAGCTCTGAGAGGTCTGAGATATGAGCACAGAATTATATCTATTTTTCTGTCACTGACTCCATATATAATATTTCATTTGTAGTATTTATTCCCACTTGATTCTCATTCCGTATTTGACTATGTATTACATGAGGGCAGGGACAGTATCTGCTATTTTTTTGGCCTTTCTGATCATGCCCACCCCACCTTTGTCTGGCCTAGGAGAGGGATGATGTGCAGTTTGAGTCTCCACTCAATTGTACCTGAGAGGAAGAACATGGACTTGGCAGAATACTGGCTTTTCAGACATATGTACATGAATCTTCTTTTCCTGTAAGTCCATTCAAGATATTTTGAATGTCCCTATTTTAATTTTATATACTAATCAAAGCTAACATATGACAATCACCTTTGCAAAAAAGTAGACAACTATCCAGATTAAAATACATAAAGCATATACTTCTAGAATATGGGGGAAACGTCCTCAACAAGCAGGCCCAGGAGGTAGCTCAATGCTTTGGGAACATACTCTACATGTGTAAGCACTGAGGTCTTTGCTTTGGACCCAGCTCCAGAAAGATAAAAATAAAAATCTGTGGAGGCTCAAGAGATACTACAGTGGGGAGGGTGTTCCCCTTGCCCTTGGCTGACCTAAGTTTGATCCCAAACACCCCATATGGCTCCCTGAACCCCAAAAGGAGTGATTCTGTGCACAGAACCAGAACTAATTGCTATGCATCTCTGGTTGTCATCCAACATGATTCCCTCCCCCACCGAAGAAAGAAGAGAAAAAAAAAATACCACTCTAGTAGTCTTATTTGTGAGCCTGGTATTTAGATCTTAGCACAATCTCATTTGTACTCATTATTCTGAAACCAGCCACAAGCATTTTGACAAGGCAGACCATTCCAACATTTAATGCATGACATATGGAGAAAAAGATGATCACATTCAGAATTTAAGTTATTTTAAATTATTAGCCACAAGCTACACAGAGAAGTAAACTAGCATATGTGTGACTTCGCAGCTACACACCTATAAAAGAACTTGGGGGAAATGAAAACTGATCTGAATAGGTCAGATGAAAGGGTAACACATGTGTGTTTTGATTTGTCACTACAAAGCAGAGTTGCTAGGGAGCAATAATAACCATATCATTACCACCCAGGGGATGACAACACATACATCTCCAAAGTGATAAGAGGGGAGGCAAAGCCAAACTGAACAGCAGTGGGGAACACATTCCTCAGCATGGTCTGGCTCCCCCTGAGAGGCAGTGAAACCATTCAGCAGGGCCAAGAAGTGAGGAAAATGTAGTCTAGGGATGAATTTATCTGATTTACTGATTATCTACTCCCTCTCCCCTGGGACTCCTCCTTGCCCACATTTCTTAATCTGACCCTTGATCATCCCTCCACCCCCACAAGTAAGCCACAAGTGGAAGTGACCACTGTCAGTTGCTAACTGCTGTACCAGGTTTATTGGTTTGACTATAGGTTTATTTATGTGGCTTCTTTTCCTATGCTTACTCCTGGCCCCACCGTCCAACACAATAGATTAACAGTTACAAATTGTGAAGATTTTCTCGTTTCCAGTACAGGATTATAAGACTCTAGTGCAGAGAAAGGGTGTGTGTACTATGTGGGGGAAGGCAAGCACGCATCCACTTCAAGTCTGAACCATTCCCAAGAAGACAGCTCGAGGGTGGAAGGGTGAAGGGGAAGTCCTAGAAACAGTCAAGGCTCAAGAGTTGACTCACACCAAGAAGACAACACTGGCTCTGTATAAAGTGGAGAGCAAGTTGATACCAGGGAGGAAAGCAGACTATTCATGATTTGGTCATGATTTCTTTATACAAATGCAAATCATAGAACAAGTTGATGAGTTGAAAAAGGAAGTCCCCTGGTAATGAGCCAACTAGAAATTATGAGGTGAATGGTCCTGGGAAAATGAGGTGATCAGGAAAGAGAGGGAGTCAATCCATTGACTGTACTTTTGGGGGAAGCTGAGCTGTCTCCTCTCCACTGTAGGGGGTGCAGCCATATTTTGATTGATTTTAAACTCTGCAAAAGAACATTGTAAAGAAGCCTAGTGAAATATGAGCCCATGCCATGACTGACTGTATTTCTCTGGCTGCTATTTTCTACCAGGCAATTACACTAAGTGCCTCACTTTAATCCAGAAAGGAAAAACAAGGGCATTGGGTTTAAGGGCAGGAAGATTGGGGAGCCAGACTTCAACAATCAGCCCGCCTTAATGCAACGTGCAAACATGGAAAAGGAACCCCCTAGATCCTGGGTTCTGACTCCAACAGCCAAGGAACACTGAAAGGCCCCAAAGCAGAAGGTAATATTAGTTGTGTCAACAATTGCACATTTCAAACACTGAAGGTGAGTGTTATTTGCCAAATGTTAATGGAACTGCTGGAAACAGAAACTACTGGGCACTTATAACAAGCTGCCCACCCTGGCTGACACCCCCCCCCAACACCCACACACCCACATCCAGAGCTAGGGCCAAGCAAGCTATCTCTTTTTTCTTCTTTCCTTTGGTGTCAAAATAAAGGTGATTCCAAAATGTGCTTTTAGATCCTGGTCTGACCACAGGGCAAATGAAAGAAAGTTAAAGGTCTGAGTTAAAGGGCAGAGATCAAAAAAGAAATACCTTTTATTTCTTTTTGAAGTAAAATTATGTTTTATTTAGGAATTTTGAGGAAGACATGGGGAGAGAGAAAATGACAGAGAGAATGAGAGAGAAAGAGAAACACTCCTCAAGAGAGTACATGGACTTCTCCACATGCAGAGAGAGCCCAAGTACATATATATCTGAACATGAAACTATGACAGTACACATCTCTAGAGGGGAGATACAGGAGACATGCAGGCATCATGTGCATGGGCTGGCAACATATATGTGCAAGAATAAATGCCTCTTGCAAATACAAATACCCTGGGTCTTTCTGCCATATCATTCCTCAATGATATGGTTGCTATCCATCATAAAAAATCAGCAAACAGGGGTCAGCAAAGCAACCGAAGAAACTGAAAAAGAAAGCCTAATGGATGATTGTGCTGTTGAGATTCTTTAAGTTGCCCCTCTTAACACCTGAGAACTTTAGAAGAATTCTGAGCCACACAAAGCCTGATCAGAACTATACTTGCCTAGACTCCATCAGACCCTCATAATCCCGTTTTGTGCATTAGCTATTCAGAACTGACTTTTGCTGTTGTAGTCAAAAGAACTTAAGTAAAGATTTCTCTCAAAAGGATTCCATGGTCTAGGGTTGACAACAGCTCAAAACTAATTGTGATGAAAATGTTATGAAACCAACCCTGTTTATCATATTCACTGCTATTTTCTCAACATCTGGCTCAGTGCCCAGCACAGAATGGGACTTCTATTATTTATTTGTTGTATACATTGAATATTTATCTTCCTAGAAAAGAGATGATGGGATCTGCCTGTTGTGGAGTTAAGTCCCAGGTCTTAACAGGCTCTGCCTGTTGCTTTGTCTCTTAACAAAGTGAGTCACTTAGCCTCCTGGGCCTCAGTTTCCTCATCTGTAAGGTGGCTGAAGAAATAATGAACTCAGCCAAACCTGCAGCTCAAATGAGGTCATGCTATATGAAAGTGCTTTGTAAACTAAATTGTTTGCAAATGAAAGCTATTATTATCTTTCCTAGCTGAGGATTCCATTGTGCCTGTCTCAGCCTTTTGGCCTGAGAAGCCTTTAGGGCAATAGTGGAGGTTGAACTTCTTCCTTGATTATTTTCCTTTATAATGTTCCCATTATAAACACTTTGTTTCAGCTTGGTATTCTGCTTTGAAGACCTTCTTCTAAAGTAAATACTAGGTAGACCGAGAAATGAAAAGATGCGTCTTTTTCATCCCCTACATCCTTTGTTTCCCCATTTGTCTCACATTGTCCCCAGACCCTGTTGGCTGGTCCACATTCCCTCTAATAATCAGGAGATGGAGGCAGTGGATTGACTCACTTATGTCATCTCCTTGAGAGGCCCATTTACTCATCTTACTGAGTAGAGAGGTTCTGTGGCCAAACAGGGAGGTCAAAGAGCAGAAATAAGTAAATTTCAGTCTTAGTAAGGTTTCCAAGACTCAGTGCTCTGACCCAAAGGCCAGGAGTTTGGCAAGAAGCATCCGTGTGTCCTAGTACCTGAGTCAGGAAAGCAGCCTGAACTCTCTCATTACCTGAATGGCCACTTATACAGAACATTGCTGCATTGTTTTGTGCCCTTCAGTTTCCCAGTGGCGAACCACCCTGCGGCTGTGCCAATAAGCAGAGAACTGTGAAGACTGGTCTGTCCCTCCAGTCATTCATCTAATTGAGTGCACTGGGATGTCATCTCATAATATTACTACCCAAGGAAACAGGAGCAGGGCTGTGGGGAAAAGGGATGACATCATCATCATCATTATTATTATTCACTAATCAGATGATTATTAATTATACATCAATTAAAGGCTTGCACACTTTATAAGCATGAGCTCATCAGTCTTCACAATGCCCAAAAGAGGAAAACTGCAGAAGACAGCTGATTCCATCATGAATGCCACTGACCTGAGGTTCAGGTGTCGCAGCCATGCACTCTCAGTGACTTTTCCCCTTCTGTGTCTGGCCACTG
This sequence comes from Crocidura indochinensis, assembly GCA_004027635.1. NCBI lineage: Eukaryota > Metazoa > Chordata > Mammalia > Eulipotyphla > Soricidae > Crocidura > Crocidura indochinensis. Next base: position 12,708 of record PVKC010010586.1, on the reverse strand, counting down.
GCCACTTCACTTTAGGGACCACAAACTGGAGGAAGTACAGTAGACATGGATGTGGCCCACAATGTTGACCAGCTAATGATAATAGAAGTAGCAAGGAGCAGATTTGCCTTTCTCAGCTCTTGCACAGTTTCAAACTACAAAAATTAATAATCAGGTGCTCCAATACAGTTTATCCTCAAGATAAATATACCCAGGGATATAAACTTATAGTCGATCAGTGAATTTCAATGAGGTCCTCTTCTCATCTCCTCAATAATTCTTGGTTTTTGGAGAGGAAGACAGCACCAGGTTCAAGTAATCAGAAAGGTAGTTTGTGACCAGAAGTAAAAGAACTGGGTAGAAACAGAGGGAAAGTATTGCAGAGTAGAGGGCCAAATTTTCAGAAGGTAGTGTACCTCTGAGTGCCAAATAGAGAACTTTCTTTTCATGGGAGAAGTAATAGCATCCTCCAAGAGCATTCTTAGGTCATCTACCTCACTACCCCAAATCACCCAACGAAACTGTGAACCACATGTAGAGTTTCCCTTTAAAATGAGAGCATGGGAGGGGGGAGAGAGAGAGAGAGAACGAGAACACTCTGAGAACTGGATGCATGAGACAGGGTTTGATTACCCAACACACACAAATACATAATGCATATCTTTGTTCATTTCCGTGCTAAGTACAATAACCAGGATAAGGAAACAACTCAAATGTTCAATGATAAATGAATATATAAAGAAATGTGGGGGCCGGGCGGTGGCGCTGGAGATAAGGTGCTTGCACTAACCTAGGACGGACCGTGGTTCGATCCCCCGGTTCCCCATATGGTCCCCCGTGCCTGCCAGGAGCAACTTCTGAGCGAATAGCCAGGAGTAACCCCTGAGCATCACTGGGTGTGGCCCAAAAACCAAAAAAAAAAAAAATAAAGAAATGTGGTTTATATGTATAATAGAATACTATGAGGCTACAAGGAAAGACGAAATTATGCATTTTGCTGCAATTTTGATGGATTGGATGGTGTAATGTTTAGCAAAATAAGTCAGAGGGACGAGCAACTATCAATGATGTTGTAACTCATAGATCTTTAATAAAAGAAATAAGTCAGTGAGAGAAGGATGATCTTATTTGTGCTGTACTGAGAGACAAAACAAGGGAATAGATAGTATCTATCAACCAATAACAAAACGTTGGTCTTGGATCACAAAACAGTTTACCAATAAATGGGGAAGATTGGGTCAAGTGGGGCAGTGAGAGGCAGATCAGAAGTAATAACAATAGTGGAGAACCTTAGGCACTTTAGTGGTAGTGAGATGCAGTAACTGGAAATCATTACTAAACATGAACATAATCCATGCTACCTAAACTATAATTTAAAAATTAGTTAAAAAATTTAAACAGAACGATGAAGTTGACTCTCTTGGCAGGCTAGGAAAGATACCAAGTTCTTTTAAAGGCCAGATGTTATCCCCAGCCCAGCACAAAGTGAACAAAGCCTAAAGGAAATGGAAAAGAGGGTAGTAGGAAACCTGAGCCCCAAAGAGTCTTATCTTGAAAGGATCAACCTTTCAGTTAGAGTTTACCAATTAAACAGCCCTTGTGGGAAGTCAATCAATAACCCCCCAGTTAGGGGTGGAAGAGGAGGTGTGCCAGGGCTTTGTTTCCTAAAGAGAATGGGCTTTACAGAAGTATTTCAAGTAAAAGGAATGAGGGTTTTACCTTCCTCAGCCCTCCTTCCCACAGCCTTACCCAATGAGGCTTGTCGTGATCTAATCTGAAAGAGATAAGGCCCAATTTCCTCTGCTCTGGGGCTGATAAAACCAAACCCACGGCCAGTTCTGTTCACAAGGCCATAATTAAAGCACCAACCAGTATGGTGGTCAAAAGGACAAGGACAAATAAATGTCTTTCTGGGCAGCCAGAATCATCAGTCCTCCTGGAATTTAACCCACTGGAATTAACACTGCACTCATCCCAGTCTTTATGGGCTCTGCTGGCCCACAACAGCACATGACAAGACTAAATAGCATATAAAGTGCTGATCACAAGTTTGAAACTAGCTATGAATTTAGAATTTTGTAGAGAGGGAAGATTTAGCAAAAATAAATACTAATATTTCATTACTGGTTAAGGAACTAGCTAAAGATCTAACTATTATAAATTCCCTATACTGAGCTATGAGGCCTTCTTTACTGGAAAAAAAAATATATATAAAACATTCCAAGATTCTGTCTGAGAGTATTGCAGTTTATTTGATCTATAGAGCAAATTCTGTGTTTTGGAATATTTGCTATTAGTACACAAATACACAAAAGTGTGTGTTATCTCAGACATGAGGTCAGAGGAAAGCCTTTTCAACAAGGTAGTATTGGGAAAGCACATCATCTACATACAAAAAAATAAAGAACTAAGACCTCATGGTAACAGCATGCCTAAAAGTCAAACCAAAATGAATGAAAGACCTTGATATCAGCCCTGAATTCATAGGTATATAGAAGAAAATATAGCAGACCTTCCATGATATTGAAGCTAACGGTATCTTTAAGGATGAAATACCACTGACCATGCAAGTGGAAGCAAAGATAAACTAATGGAGCTACATTAAATTAAAAAGCTTCTGTACCTCAAAGGAACCAGTGACGAGGTTACAAAGACTGCCCAGAGAATGGGAGAAATTATTCACTCAATAACATCTGCTAAGGGGTTAATATCTAAGATAATAAGGTACTGGTAGAACTTAAGAAAACAATCATCCAACCCCATCAAAAGTGAGAAGAGATAAATAGAAACTTCCTTAAAGAAGATATGCAGATATCCAAAAAGCACATGAAAAAATACTCCACATCACTAATCATTAAGGATATGTAAATCAAAGCAATAGAATATCACCTCAAACCACAGAGACAGACACACATCAAAAAGATTAATAACAGCCTCCCAATTCTTACCACAGGCTGTGTTCTTCACACAGACTTTATAGAAAGAGGAGGTACAGTAAACGCACCCTATATACACCTCAACCCAGACCCTTGCCTGGTCTGTATTGGAAATTGGGGACAAAAAAAAAAAAAGATTAATAACAACCAGTGCTGGTGTGGATGCAGATCAAAAGGGTCCAGCCTTTCTGGAAAACAATACGGATATTCTGCAAAAAAAACCTAGAAATTGAACTTCTATATGACCACTTCTAGGATTATATCCTAGGAACCCCAAACACAATATAGAAAAGGTATTTTCACTCCTGTTTATTCATTGCAGCACTACTTACAATAGCCAGAATCTGGAACTACTCAAGTGTCTGAGAACATGAGTCGATAAAGAAACATTGTTATATCTACACCATAGAATACTATGCCACTGTTAGGAAAAATGGATCACATGAAGAGTATAATGATGAATGACATAAGTCAGAAGGAAAGGGACAGAAATAGAATGATTGTACTCATTTTCTAAATATAAAAATTAAAAAAACATAGTATGAGAAGAATACCCAAAGACAACAAAAATAGGAAGAAATGTATTTAGGACAGAGAAGGGATCATTATGATAATAATAGTTGGAAATGATTACTCTAAACAAGAACTGGTTGCTGAAAGAAGGCAAATTGATATACATGATACCCTTTCCGTAACAGTATTGCAAATCAAGATGTCTAAGCAGAAAAAGGGAAATGAGAAAAAAAGGTTGCTGCCATGGAGGTGAACTAGGGGTAAGGGGACTGGAGGGAACACTGGGGAAATTAGTGGCAGAAAATGAACACTGGTGAAGGAATAGGCATTGGAACATTATAGGACTGAAATTGAACCAGCAACAACTTTTAAACCCTGTACCTCACAGTGATTCAATAAAAACATTTAAAAAGAAAATTTCTAAAACTTGATAGGAAAGTTTATTTTTAAAGTTTTCAATAACTGAGTCCTGTCATCTTGACCTTTTTTGTTTTGTTTTGTTTTGTTTTTGTTTTTGGGTCACACCCGGCAGTGCTCAGGGGTTATTCCTGGCTCCATGCTCAGAAATTGCTCCTGGCAAGCACGGGGGACCATATGGGACACTGGGATTCGAACCGATGACCTTCTGCATGAAAGGCAAACACCTTACCTCCATGTTATCTCTCCGGCCCCTCATCTCGACCTTTTAATGACTCCTGAAAATTCAATTTCCTAAAAAGATTCTTGCCACAGAGTACAAGTTCATTCTGACCAATATCATCCCTCATCAACCTGAATTACCATTACATCCCCCAAATCCATATTTTAAGCTGCAACCTCTCTGAGAGATTTGAAATGCAATACTAATAGTGCCACTCTCTTGCTTATTATTCTTAGAATCTAATTCTAGTAATATTTTTAGTCCACATCCAACAGTGCTCAAGACTAACTCCTGACCCTGCACTCCTGAGGGACCATATGGGGTGCCAGAGAAAAAACACAAGTCACCACATACAAGGCAAATGCCCTACCTGCTGTACTCTAGCCCCAAACCAGTACATTTTAAAAGATATATACAAATGTTTTTGAAATTTACATAGAGAAATGGCCCACTAATCACTAATCTCTGCAGAGACACCTAACTGACTAAAGTCTCGGGTATGTTGGTATTTGGACTGAGATCACCAGGTCTTTGTTGGAGTGAGTGCAGTACCCTCCCTCCTCTTTCTGGGCCTTCTGGAAGGCCTGGAAGCTCAAACTATACTCCACAGATGTCACAATATAAGCCGGAGAGCTTGAAATTCATGAATTGTATGTTGGCATAGTGCAACAACTACAAATTTTCCAATACTGTCATTCCAGTAGGAACATACTTATTTGGACATCAACATGGCATTGAGGTCACCTAATGTTCATAGACAAAACAAATAACAGGAAGATCAACTAGCAACAAATAGTTTAGTAAAACTTCTTACAATTATTTAAATGACTTTATTGAAAGATGTAGTAACTTTCATACACACACAAAGAAGACATAGACATGGCCAACAAGTACATGAAAAAAATACTTTGCATGACTGATTATCAAGGAAATGCAATTACAAAGTAACACTAAGATATCACTTTACACCAGTGAGACTGGCACACATCACAAAGGACAAAAACAAGTGTTGGCATCGACATTAAGGAACCTTCATACATTGCTGTTGGGAATATTGACCAATTAATCTTTTTTTGAAAATAATATGTACACTTTAAAAAACTAATAATTGAGCTTCCATGTAACCTAGAAAGTCTACTTCTTGGTATCTACCCCCAAAAGTCCAAAACCTATTCAGAAAAGACATTTGCAGCCCTATGTTCATTGCTATTCAGTACTATTCACAATACTCAAAAATATGAATTTTTAATGCAAGTGTTTAAGAACAGATGAGAAGATAAAAAAACTTATAATACTTGATACCTAAGTACTATAATATTTAAAACAACATGGTATTGGAATAAAGACATTCCTTCTGATCAATAGAACAGAATTGAAAATTTAAAGACAGACTCCAGGCCTGTTAATCTTCAAGAAAAGAGCAAAAAAATGAAGTAGAGCAAGGAAAGCCTCTTCAACAAGTGGTGCTGGGGAAACTGGTCAACTAGAGAAAAAAACTTAGACCTCTTCCTGATTCATGCACAAAAGTCAAAACAAAATGGATTAAAGACCTCAATATGAGAGCTGAACTCATAAAGTACAAATAGGGAAAGATACGCAAAACTTACCATGACATTGAAACTGAGGAATCTAAGGATTGAGCACCACTGAACAAGAAAGTGGAAGCAAAGATAAACAAATGGAACTACATTAAATTAAGGAGCTTCTGCACTTCAAAGGAAACAGTGATCAGGATACGAAAACTTCCCAGGTGTCACGGCCCTCTCAGGAGTGAAAAAACTCCTGAGAGAAAACCATGTCAGAAAGGCCCGCTCTGAGTAGTCACAAGTAAGCTGACCCTTTGCGTGGATTGTCTGGAACATAATTTCATAGAAGGCTGTGATAATTTCACCTTTTCCCTTTAAGAAAAATCGGGCATTTGTAAAGTCCTCCTGCAGTCAAGGGATCAACAGTACCAAAACTGCCAGGCCCAAACTATGCACCCCCATTGATTAATTTCTTTGACCAGCGCAAATCTTGGCGCCAAAGTGTGTTTTTCTAGAATTCCAAACTCAGTAGGAAAGCTATTTCTCTCTTCCTGATAATTGCTACTTACTCAATATTTCTCACTCCCCCATTAGCTACCTGCCTTTCTCAATCCCTGAATATTACCTAGGTTTCACTCCTTTTGTTTCTATCGAAACTAGGTGAACCCCAAAACAGAAAATTCCTTTCCATCTTCTGCACCTGGTCCTTTTAATATGCAAAATTTCAGCTAGCATCCATCCTCAACTCTGGTTTCTCTACCTGTCACTTCATATGCTAATCCTAGTGATTCAAACCCTTTCCTTTTTCTCCCTGGTTATGCCCCAAGAATATTAGCTTACATTCCAGAGTTTTGCTTTATAAGGCTGAGCTAATTTTTAATAAATTTGCCCTCGCTTCATTTCACGCGTGTGGTCCCACATACGACTTGTGGTTCTCATTTTCTACATTAATATTTCTGTTTGCAGATCTTCCTCCGTCCCGCTCTCTTCTGTGAGGTATAAGGACTCGCGAAGCTAATATTAATAGTTACAGACATTAGCCGTCTGTAACACCCAGGGAATAGGAAAAATGATTCAACTAATAACCCACCTGATAAGCAGTTTATATCTAGGACATATAAAGCAGTGATAGAACTTTTTTTTGATAGAACTTTAATAAGAAAATAATCCAAATCCATCAAAAAATAAGCAAAAGAGATGAATAGAAACTTCCTCAAAAAAGAAATTCAAATGGCCAAAATACACATGAAAAATGCTCTATATTACTAATTATCAAGGAAACACAAATTAAAACAACAAAAGAGAGACCACAGAGATAAACCAAAGAGACTGGCAGAGATATAACTAAGAGAGATAGACCACAGAGATATACCAAAGAGACTGGCACTCATTACAAAGAACATAAAAAGCCAGTGCTGGTAAGAATGGGATGAGGGGAGCGATCTTCATTCACTGCTAGTGGGAATGATGACTAATCCAGCTTTTTGGGGCAAACATTACAGACATTTTTCAAAAAAATAGGAATTAAACTTTCCATACAATCCAGCAATTCTGCTCCTGGAGAAACAACCTAACGGTCCCAAAACACAATTTCAAATGGATATTTACACCCCTATGTTCATTGCAACAATATTCACAATAGCTAGGATCTGGAAGCAACCAATGTACTCAAAAACAGACATGGATAAGAAGCTGTAGTACATATACACAGAGGAATATTAAGCAGCTGTTAGAAAATAAAAAATGAAGTCATAAAAATTGCTAAGACATGAATGGATATGGAGTGTATCATGCTGAATGACATGAGTCAGAAGGATAGATACAGAATGATCTCACTCATTTGCAGGATATAAAGAAACATAGTAGGAACATGACATGCAAAGACAATAGAAAAGAAGGCCAAGAGAACTGATCCTTAAAAAGCTTTCCACAATGGGGGAATGAAGTTGGGTCAGAGAAGGGACCACTATGACAATGACAAAAAATAATCACCCTCGACAAGAACTCAGTTCTGAAAGGAGATAAAGTGAAATGCATGGTACCCTTTCATTAACAGTACTGCAAACCAGTGACTAAACAGAAAAAAGAAAAGTCTCCAGGGGCTGGAGAGATAGCATGGAAGTAGAGCGTTTGCCTTGCATGCAGAGGACAGTGGTTCGAATCCAGGCATCCCATATGGTCCCCGAGCCTTCCAGGAATGATTTCTGAGTATAGAACCAGGAGTAACCCCTTAGCACTGCCGGGTGCAACCCAAAAACCAAAAAAAAAAAAAAAAAGAAAGAAAAAAAAAGTCTTCGTCATAGAGGCAGGCTAGGGGGATGGGAGGTTAAACTGGGGATATGGGTGTAGAGTTGGGTGCTCAAATATTTCACTAGGAATAATTGTATTTTTGTATCACATGAATATTTAATACATTTTTAAAATATTGATACACATATTCAGCTATAAAAATACAAAATTTATGCAATTTAGTTGCTGAGTGATAGCACAGCAGTAGGGTGTTTACCTTACATGCAGCCGACTCAGAACTGGGTTTGATTCTAGGCATCCCATATGGTTTCCCAAGCCTGTTAGGAGTGATTTTTGAGTGCAGAGCCAGGAGTAGCCCCTAAAAACTGCTGGCTGTGGTAAAAAAAATGCAATTTGCCACTACATGAATGAAACCATAAGGGGATCATGGTGAGTAAAGTAAGCTAGAAGAAAAGGGACAGATACAAAATAATCTCTCATATGAAGAATATAAAGAGACATAGTGTAAGAATAAAAATGACTAAAAGCAATAAAATCAGAGAGTTGGTCTAACTGGTACGGAGATGGGAGGTAGGAATTTGATTGGAGGCACCCAGCGACAATATGTGGAGGGAACTGGACACTGTTGGAGGATATGACATTGAAACACTGCATAAAACCATATTGTAAACTACAGTGATGGAGATACTTTTTAAAATAGAGATGCCAAGCTCAAACATGCTGAATTCAAGTCAATAAATCCTCAAAGTCTCTGAAAAAATAATATGCTAACTAATAGCTTATAACAGATAAACAATAATAGCTCATGTCTTCAATGAGCTTACAACAGAAGTAAATAAGTGAACTGACTATAAGGCTTGGTTTGCATCTTATATTCATATGTCTATATCTTTGCACAAAAAATGGCATTTGAGAAAGATTCATAAACCTTAAAAGATTAATATAATTTTGTTTTCTGGAGCAGGAAAAAGAGGAAGAATTCAGGTAGAGATAATAGCATGAGCAAGAGATGGAGGTGACATTTATAAAGATCTAGAATAATTCAATGTGTTTAGTTTATAGTAAATAATAAGAAAGCAGACTCGGGCAGATCATCAGGGAAAGCTCTGATGGCTGTGCTTTATTGTGAAATCTATTCTGTATATGTGGGAGCCAGTGAAAGGTTTTGACAAGGAAAAGCATGAGGTCATGGTTCCAATACCTTGAGGCAAGGCTTGCTTCCTGCACATCTAAGGCCAAAGACTGACTGTTGGGGAAAGTAATGTCACCTCTTCCCCCATCAATCTTCCCAGGTAAATGTCACTGTTAGTACAAAGGGAAATACCAGTGGTCACTGAAAACTACCACACTGTGCTGGTGTGGGTGAAGTCATTGGGTCTGAGTCACCGTGCTGCTCTTTAACTTATTTTGGAATCTCTGGTTTGTGGTGTGGGGGCGGATTCATTGGCATAAATTATAGAACTAACTATTTCTACATCTTGATTTGGAGGAACTTATGCAGAGATTTAAGACACTTTCATTTCACTTTTGGGGTGTGTGCCTCATTCATAAACCTGAAAAAGAGAAGATCCTGATGGAATGAGGTTAAGTTCACATCCTGCGTCAGACATCCGAAGAATGCCTGAAGGAGTTTTATCATCAGAGTATAAAAATTAAACTTTTTCCCCAATATAAATCAGACTGTAGTTTGATAAATAATGTGGATATAGAACATGGAAAAAAGAAGAGGAAGTAGAATTTAAAATTCAGTGTGGACCACTAGTAATGCCATCTTAATTCTAACCACGACAAATGGAAACATGAGAAAATGAGTCTGAAAAGACCAAGAGCTCCCAAATCAAAGAAGCTTCTCCAGGATTCTCATTTTGTTTATTTTCTGTCTGGCTACATCAGACTATGACATACCTAGTATGTATATCTGTGGTTAGTTTTATACACAAATACTTATGTAACACACACTGCCTATTAGGAGGGTAACAAGAAAATCACTGGTAGATTTTTGTTTAGAAACTATTAATTTAAGTGTACTTTAAGGGACTGATGAGATGGCTCAACAGGCAAAATGCAGGTTTTGTGTGTGGGAGATGTGGGTTCAGTCCCTGGAATCACATGGTCCTCCTAGCACCAGTAACCGCTACCCCTGAGCACCAATGGGTGTGTCCCCTCAAAAAAACAAAACAAAACAAAACAAATAAAACAGGTTTTAAATCTTCATAAGAATTAGTAGTAGATGAAATATTAAGCGAAGGTTGCTTGGCCCTATTCTTTTCTCATCAGGGACAACATTGTTAACAGTCAGATAAGTATTTTCAGATTTTGAAGGTACATTTATAAGTCAACTACTCAGATAAATTTATTTTTAAATAGAAAAACATACACAGATTAAAATCCCAAGCATAGAGTTATGAGCAACCTCCAAGGAACACTATGTGTAGCCTCCAATTAAAATAAATAAACATGCTTTGAAATTTTCAGATGGGGTATTGAAGTTATCTGTCACTTAGCAGTGAAACACTTGCCTTGTATGGGTAAGGACTTGGGATGGATTCCCATTCTGTCTGTCTCCCTACTTCTCCTTTCTCTCCTTTTCCTTCTCCCCTCTCATTTTTCTTCTTCCTTCCTTCCTTCCTTCCTTCCTTCCTTCCTTCCTTCCTTCCTTCCTTCCTTCCTTCCTTCCTTCCTTCCTTCCTTCCTTCCTTTCCTTTCTTTCTTTCTTTCTCTTTCTTTCTTTCCTTCTTTTTCCTTTTTCTTTCTTCTTTCCTTTCTCTCCCTTTCTCTCTCTCTTACACACACACACACACACACACACACACACACACACACACACACACAAAGTACAGATGATAGCTCCTAACCTATTTGAGATCTTTATCAAAGCATTTGGAAGTTTTCATGGATTGCAAACAATTCTAAGTTAATGAATCTAACTAAGTATATACACATTGGAGAAGGAAACTGGGAGCATTGATAGGAGTTATTTATCAAAGAACACCAATTCTAAATGTGTAGAGTTAAAAGATTTGTCCCAGAGAAACAGAAGAGCAGAGTGACTCTTAACATTTAAGCCAAATTAGATGGAGCAGAAAATTTTTTTTCTATAAGAAATTAGACAGGGGGCCGGGCGGTGGCGCTGGAGGTAAGGTGCCTGTCTTGCCTGCGCTAGCCTAGGACGGACCGCAGTTCGATCCCCAGGTTCGATCCCCCGGTTTCCCATATGGTCCCCCAAGCCAGGAGCGACTTCTGAGTGCACAGCCAGAGTAACCCCTGAGCGTCACCGGGTGTGGCCCAAAAATTAGACAGGGCTGGAGAGATAGTCTGGTATGTAGGGCATTTGCCTTGCTTGCAACAAACCCAGATTAGATTCCTGGCATCCCACATAGTGCCCCGAGACTGTCAAGAGCAATCCCTGAATGCAGAGCCAGAAAAAAACCCGAGTAACTCCAGGTGTAGCTCAAAAACAGAAGAAGATGATGGAGGAGGAGGTGGATGAATAAGAATGAAGCAATTAAACAGAGTATTAAAGGTCCCAAAATAATTAGTAATGATCAGAAGAATAATCAACCAGTTTTCTCCAACAAATTATATAGCATGAGTCATAGTGCTTAACAGAATATGGTGGGATCAACAGCTTTTATTGCTTCAAAGTTCCATTAACTAGAGACAAAAATTACTATTTGCACCCAAAGAAATTTAGCCCAACTACAAGATTTAGAAAAACTAAGCAGCTAGTTTCAGAGAGTCAAAGTTAAACTAAATCATGGCAATTAATTATCAATATTAAATGCTAAAGATAACAAATTGCACTTGGGTGCTAGGTTTTTATTAATTTGTTTTAATGTGTTTATCCACTTTATGTAAATTTAGTGAATCAATGAGGATTCTACCTGAACTGAAGGCATGGTTCTTGGGAAGAAATATAACATTTTATTTGGATTGTTTTGTAAATTCAAATTTATAAAACTGACCACAAATATCAACTAGCTATTTGGAACTTTAAGTAAATACTTTAGACTAGCCTTTTAATGAGTGAAACTAATTATTTTCTTTATTTATAACCTGAGAAACATTTTGAAAAATTTATCAAAAAGTTATTTTTTGAGAAAATTTGAGAAAGATATCACATTTTTTTCTTAGTTTGGGGCCACACTCAACAGTGGGGACTATTTTGAAATTAAACCTGGGTTGGATATATGCAACATCCATTATACTATTTTGTGCCTTATCCATCATACTATCTCTCCACCCCTTCAAAATTCTTTCTTACCCAAACTATCTATTTTGAAATTTCATATTATATTATCAAACTTTTTTTTCATTTTTTAGCATAGAAGGGTGGGTGTATATCTTCATATATTATTATTTATTTTAAAATTGAAATAACATTTTTATATAGCTATTTATGTTTTAGGGTCACAATTTTAGGCTTCTTTAAAATAGACTGTACCAGGCCACAACCACCATCAAAATACTATACTCCCTCCACCTCAATTTATTCATTCTCATTCATAATATCCTAATAATTAAATAAAGCAGAAGCTTTAACCCTACTTCAAACCTGCTCCCATCATTATATCTCACATGTTTTATGCAAGATCTTTTTCTAATACGTTTCCCATAATCACTTCATGTTTCTTTTTTATATATAGAATTATCATACTGTACATACTATTCTTTAATATTGTTTCTTATCAAATATCTTAGAAGTTGTTCATTATTAGACTGTAGAGATTAATTTATGTCCCCCATTTGTAATTTTATTTGTTCACCTTGTGGGGGAAGCAGAAAGAAATTGATTTCACTTCCCAGTGGTTCTCAGGGATTACTCCTGGCTCATTGTTCAGTAGTAACTCTTAGAAAGACTTGG